>JAADYB010000308.1:0-26002 GCA_023338075.1 Phytopythium litorale
ACAAGTGTCAACGGCTGTCGCGAAGAGCAAACAGCTTCGAGACGAGACTGTCAATCATGCAGACCAGCTCAATACCTTCGAAGCGCATGTCCCGCTCCACTCGTTGCTTTCCTGCACGTCGACGACGGGGCATGAGCCCAAAGATCACAAGGTGTGAGCGTTTCCGTCTCCTTACCGAGGTTACTGAAGACTTGCTCCGCGAACGGCGTGCGATGCAGCCCAAGGTGCTTGAGAAGCTCATCCAGGGCAATCGAATCGCTCGCGCTGGTGAATCGCAATGTTCTCCATGAGTTGTTGAGGTCTCGACTAGAAGAGCGAGCAGCACTGATGTCGTACTCGGTGTCGATGGCGGCAAAGAGACGGTAAAAGCGCAGTCCTGCGTCTCGCCTGTCAACTGAGGTCTCAAGCAGGCCAGTGTCAACTAGCACGAGCTCTGAGCCGCAGTGGTGGGTGAGGCTTACTGTGGAGGGTCTCCATCGCGGCGGCAACGCGCGGGTCCTGCAAGTGCGGTGCGTACTTGTCACGCACTCGTGCGTCCTCCTTACTGCCTCCGCATCCCATCAGGTCGCCTCCAAAGTGCTTGCCAGTGTTTCAACCAGCTCGCTCTCTTCCCCACTTCGAGCACACCCACAGTGTTGTCCTTCCACTTGACAGCAGCGAACAGCCAGCCAGCACGCGCGTCGTGGCTATTTCAAGCTCACCGCGCGCGTGGCATCTTGCCTGGCTGGTCTGAAGCTGAGGCGTTCGTTTCCTTATCGAGCTATAAATGTCAATGACGTGGACGACCAGAGTGGCCGAGTGTTGCGGCGGTGAAGGAATGACCCACTTGTCGGACTCCCCGCGTCTCTGGCGCCTGTCAGCACTCAAAGACGTCGAGAGCATGGCTGCGACCCCACCGCCGTCGCAGCGCTCGCTGCTGATCGGCGTACCCGCGGCGGACGGCCAGTACCCGTCCAACTCGGTCAAGACGTCTGCGTACACGGCGTACAACTTCCTGCCCAAGAACCTCTTCAAGCAGTTCACGCGCTTCTCCAACCTGTACTTCCTCTTCATCACGGTGCTGCAGCTACTGCCGGATGTCACGTCCTCCAACGGCGTACCCACGATGGTACTGCCGCTCGCCTTCATCATGTTCGTGAGCGGCGTCCGCGACGCCATGGAGGATGTCGAGCGCCACCGGGCCGACAGACTGCAGAACGACGCACCAGTGCACAAGCTGCACTTCCCGGCTCCACCGCCGTCCTCCGCACACGCGCTCACCTTCTCAGCTGACGTGTGCGCGAGCCTGCGCGTTGGCGAGCTTGTGCGTGTGACACAGAACGAGGAGATCCCGGCCGACATGGTGCCGATCGCGTCCAGCGCGGCGGGAAGCGGCCAGTGCTTCGTCATGACTGCCAACCTCGACGGAGAATCTTCACTCAAGCCGCGCTACGTGCCCACCGCGCTGTGCAGCGAGCCGTACACGGTGTGTTTCTCTTCGGATGGACAGAACGCCAAGGCCGCGGCACTCATGCACTTGCCAGCCATCCGCGTCGTATGCGAGCCTCCAAGCGGGCGAATCGACAAGTTCCGGGGCGAGATTGCCTTCCCGGACGACAGCTCAGCCATGCTCGACATCTCCAACGTGCTCTTCCGCGGCACACACCTCAAGGACACGGCCTGGGTCATCGGCGTCGTCGTTTACACCGGCAGCGACACGCGCGTGCAGCAGAACGCGTCCGAGACGCCTCTCAAGCGCAGCTGGCTGTACGCCTTCATCAACCGTGTGACGCTCTACATCGTGCTCGTGCAGATCGCAATCCTCGTGGTCGCCGTCCTCGTCCAGAAGAGCCTCGTGAGCGCCGCCAGCGTCCAGAACAACCCTTTCATCCCGGACGACACCAAGAACGCGGACGCGCTCGACTACGTCTGGCTGTTCCTCGCCTACATGCTGCTCTTCTCCAACTTCGTGCCCATTTCGCTGCAGGTCACGGTCGACTTCACGCGCTACTTCCAAGCGCGCGTGATCACTCTCGACTGCGAGACGCTGCCGTACGCGCCTGCACGGCTAGTGAGCGCGTCTGCCGTACTCGTGGACACGGCCGGCAGCAACAGCAAGCGGCTCGCTGTGCACGTCCAGTCCTCCGAGCTCAATGAGGAGCTGGGGCTTGTCCAGCACGTCTTCTCCGACAAGACGGGCACGCTCACGTGCAACAAGATGGAGTTCTGCTCGTGCCACGTCGACGGTCGCACCTACGACTACGAGGAGGACGGCTCATTGCGCGCTGTCGACGCGGCGCAGTCTCCAGCTCCCAGCAAGGGCTCGCGACCCAGCGTCTCGAACGCCAACCCCGCCAAGAACGCGCAGGTGCACAAGTTCCTGCTCAACCTGGCCGTCAACAACTTCATCTTCCCGAGCGTCGTCGCCGTCGGTGGCGAGGGAGCAAGCATGAGCAAGACCGAGTACTCTGGTCCGTCTCCTGACGAGCGCGCACTCGTCCTCGCCGCCGCTCGTGCCGGCGTGGCGCTGCGGTACCGCGACAGCACGCGCGTCGTGGTGCGTGTCCAAGGTGAGGACGTGGACATGGAGGTGTTGCACGTCTTCGAGTTCTCGAGCGAGCGCAAGAAGAGCTCCATCCTGGTGCGCGACCCCATGGGACGGCTGCTGCTGCTCGTCAAAGGTGCCGACTCGGTCGTGCTGGACGCGCTCAGCGCCGCCAGCAACAGCCCGAGTCGCATCCTCATGGCCCGTGAGCAGATGAAGGTGTACTCGTCCAACGGGTTGCGCGTGTTGTGTATCGCCGAGCGCGAGGTCGGCTTCGACGAGTACCGGGCGTGGCTCACGCGGTACAACGGACTCAGTGCGAAGCTCAAGAACCCAGCAAGCAGCAGCCACGTCGAGGACATGGAGCACTCCATGGACGTGCTTGTAGCCGAGCTCGAGAGTCAGCTCACACTCGTCGGCGTGTCGGCCATCGAGGACAAGATCCAGGACGGCGCACCCGAGACGCTGCAGAAGCTGCGAGAGGCCGGTATCAAGGTCTGGATGCTCACGGGCGACCGACCCGACACGGCGACCAACGTGGCACACTCGGTACGTCTCGTGACGAGCGAGATGAAGCTCATCCGCCTGTGCGACGCCAAGGCATTGAGCGACGGTCGAGAGGCCGCGGAGACGCACCTAGCGCATGAGATCCGAGACGCAGCCGACTATCAGCGTGGTCAGGAAGCCAAGCGCGCGCCGGTCTCGCTCGGACTGCTGCTGGACGACCACGTCGTCGACGCCATCTTCCAGTTCGGCCTCGAGCGCGAGCTGCTCGAACTGTGCCTGCTCTGCGAGTCGGTGCTGTGTGCGCGCGTGAGTCCCAAGCAGAAGGAGCTGATCGTGCAGATGGTGCGGAGGCTGCGGCCGCATCAGGTGACGCTGGCGATCGGCGACGGCGCCAACGACGTGCCCATGATCCAGCGCGCGCACATTGGCGTGGGCATCGCGGGCGAGGAAGGCCACCAGGCTGCCGACGCGAGCGACTACTCGCTCCCGAGCTTCCAGTTCCTGCAGCGACTCGTGCTCGTGCACGGACGCGCCATGAACCGGCGCATCGCCGTGCTGACGCTCTACATCTTCTACAAGAACGTGCTGCTCGTGCTGCCGCAGTTCTTCTTCGGCGCTTACTGCCTCTACTCGGGCCAGAGCACCTACTTCGACACGCTGCTGCAGCTCTTCAACATCTGCTTTACCGCCCTCCCAGTGCTCTACTTCGCCGTCACAGACGAGGACATCTCGCCCGCCGCCGTGCTCTCCAAGCCGCGGCTGTATGCGGATGGGTATCGCCACGAGTTCCTCAACCTTCGGCTCTTCGCCGCCTGGATGCTCGAGGCGGTCGTCGCGTCTGTGCTTATCATCGTTATCCCGGCCGAGCTGCTGCCGCTCGCGCCGTGGTCCGGCCAGGGCAAGGACAACGATCTCTGGGCCATGGGCACGGCGCAGAACTTCATGGTCGTCTTCCTGGCCAACGCGCGACTGCTGCTCGAGGTCTCCAGCGGCATGAAGCGCATGGCGCAGCTGACAGCAGCCTCGGTGCTCTGCTGGTGGCTCGTCACCTTCGTGCTCTCGTCTGCCATCGCCTTCGGCCGCGAGTTCTACGGCATCCTGCGCGTCGGAGAGATCTCCACGTTGGTGCTCCTGACCGTCTTTTGCTCGGCCGCATCGCTCTCCTTGGCCTTCGCCGGCCGAGTCTGGCGCGTGCTGTTCGCGCCGCTGCCACGCACCATCTGCCGTGAGCTCGACTTCATGAGCGGCTTTCGGGCTGCGCGCAGCGTCGACGCCATCTTCCCCATCGACCGGGACGAGGACGCTGCGCGCGCTGTCCATGAGACCACGGGGCCGCTTTAAAGTTCATAGATCCTCATACGAGCCCTGCCTTCATCCTCCCGCTGCTTGAGACTCATCCCGATGGTGTTGACATCCTTCCGAGCCATCAACGAATATCATGGAGGAGATTTGGGACACCAAAGCTATAAATTCACGCCCGTCGGCTTGCGTTGGTCCCCACGAAACGACCCCCGCGGCGGCGGTGACGAGTTTAGACGTGCCGATCAAGCCGTCATGGCGAGGGCAGTGCCCAGTAAGACAACTGGCGAACAGCGCGGCGACGCGGTGGCTCACCCGATGGACCACAAGGTGGCGCCAGTAGAAGACAGTGGCGATGCTGCCGCTCCGGCGGGTCTTCTTGCGTCCGCTCCATCGTCTCGACTGCTCCCGCCGCTTTCCCGCGAGCTGATAGACCAGCTCAAAGCGCCCAAGCGCTCGCAGGTGCTGCCAGCACCTTCCTCCAGCAGTGAACTCTCGTCCAAGAGCGAGCAAACGCGATCGAGTCACTCGACAACCCGCGGACCGCCTTCCCTGAGGCACGTTGTGACGCCGAGGCCGCTCTCAAATCTGACACCGTCAGTCCCGCCGCCAGTGGTGAAGCAATCGACGTTCCGACGCATGTCAGCAGGAGCTGAGAGCACCGCGCCGCAATCCCCGAACGCGTCCAACTGGCGGACCCGGAGGCGCCGAGCATCCATCTCCGGGCCAGTTCCGCCTCCAATTGCGCCACCGCTGCCTCGCACTCGCACGCAGCGCCTGGGCGACGGCTCGATCCGCATCATCCGCCGGCTCAGCTCCATCGGACGCGCATCGTCGATGCCGACGTCTACAGCGGCCACCTTGCACGAGCACCATCTCGCCAAAATCAACAACCAGCCACGGTCTGCGGTGTTCCTGCTAGCCCAAGAGCAGAGCGCGAGGTCGCGACTGGTGCTCCGGGCCGCGCAGATGTACTCTCGCTGGAGGAGGCAGCTCGCCAAGCTGCCGCTGCCGCTGTTCGACCCGCGCAGCAACGGGAAACTCACGTGGGACACGCTCATCATGCTCATGGTGCTGTACAGCGCCATCTTGGTGCCAGTCCAGGTCGGCTTCCCCGAGCTCGAGTTCAGCGTCATGTGGTCGAACCTCAACACGGCGTCCGACGTGCTCTTCTGGATGGATGTGCTGCAGAACTTCTTCGTCGGCTACTACGAGTTCGACGACGAGGAGATGGTGCGCGACCGAGCGCGGATCGCGCGGCGGTACCTCTCGTCCTGGTTTCTGCCGGACGTGATCGGCATCCTGCCCATTGAACTGATGGCTGGACCCGAGGGCAGCTCAAGCTCCATCAACTCGCTCAAGCTCACGCGCATCGTGCGGCTGTTCCGCGTCACCAAGCTCGCGCGGCTCATCAAGCTGCGCCAGTTCGCCATGAAGGTCGAAGACACGCTGGACCTTGACGCCGTCCTGACGCGCATGACGCGGCTGATCGGCAACGTGCTGCTCGTGACGCACATCTTGTCGTGTCTGTGGCATCTCGTCGGCCACGCAGGCGGCGACAGCGACGCCATCACGTGGATCACACTCTCGAACCTCGAGAACGAGTCCGCCGGCATCCGGTACTTGTATTCGTTCTACTGGGTGGCCACAACGCTCGCGGGCGTCGGCTTCGGCGACATCCACGCGACCAACACGAACGAGAGGATGTTCAGCATCGTGGCCGAAGTCATCGGCGCCTGTGGCTTCGGCTACCTGATCGGCAATATCACCAAGATCCTGCAGAACTGGAACCGAGAGAAGTCGACGCGCGCGAGGAAGCTCAGCATGGTGCAGTCGTTCGTGCAGAAGAAGGCGATCCCCAAAAGCCTCAAGACGCGGCTGCTGCGCTACTTCCGGCACTACATCGCCAAGACGAGCGCGTTCGACGAGCGCGAGCTGCTGTGCGAGTTCTCGCTGTCGCTGCGCGGCGACATCCTGCACGAGACGTACAAGAACACGTTCTTCCTCATCCCTGCGTTCCAGCGCCTGAGCCCGCAGTTCGTCATGGACATGGCCATGTTCATCAAGCCACTGATCGCCGTCAAGGGCGACGTGCTCGCTAAGGAAGGCTCGGTCGGCACCGAGATGTTCATCCTCAACTCGGGTGTCGTCGAAGTCAAGCGCACGCCGCCCGTGGTCGAGTGGATCGTCGTGCTCGAGATCCTGACGGAGCACGGCATCTTCGGCGAGTCCTCGCTGCTCAACTACACGCTCCACCAGAACACGTACACAGCCAAGGCCAACTGCGACTTGTACACACTGCCGAAGGAGGACTTTGACCGGCTGATCGAGGAGTTCCCGGACGCCGAACAAACGCTCCTAGCGTACCATCAAGAGCGCAGCGAGCTGTACGATCACGTGTTCGACCAGACCATCGCACGCTACCGCGTGTACGTCAAGTCCAAGACGAACGACCCCGTGTCTGCCATGGTGGGCATCGAGAACATCTACCCGACGCTGACGGTGCTGTTGGACGGCGTGTTGCGCTCGTACCGGTCCGTGCCGATCCACATTTTGCGCGCGGTGGCGCTCGACTTGTCTATGGGTGTGTCCGTGTTCAACTCGGTGACGGAGAAGAAGCGCATGACGGAGCTGCTGTCGTCCGAGTCGGAGAAGACCATGCTGGAGAAAGTGGCACGGCAGCTCATGCAGCCCATCAACCCGTTCAGCACGTACAAGCTCGCGTGGGACACGCTCAACGGCGCGTTGCTGCTCTTCGTGGTGCTTACCATCCCGTTCGAGATCGCTTTCTTCGACGAGGACGTCGAGGTGAACGTCGCGTTCGAGATCTTCATGGCCGTCATTTTCGCGGTCGACATCGTCGTGAGCTTCCGCACAGCCGTGATCGACAAGACGGGCCACATCGTCATCTCGGACCGTACGAGCTGGCGAGAGTACCTGCGTGTCTGGTTCTGGATCGACCTGCTGTCCGTGCTGCCTTGGACGACAGAGTACGCGCTGCGTGCGTTGGACGACCGGAACAGCTCTCTGCTGCCGCTGACGATCACCATCCGCGTCCTCAAGCTGTCGAGAGTTATCAAGCTCGTGCGGACGCTCACGCGCGCCGAGAACATGGTGGCCGTGTCCACTCGCCACACGACCATGCGCGTGCTGCGGCTCATCTTCAAGGTCATCCTGATCGCGCACCTCATGACGTGCGGCCTCATGATCGTGTCCAAGGCCACGACCAACCTGAGGAGCCCCGCGCGGGACGGCGCGCCATCCAGCATCATTGTGACGCTGCCGGCGTCGTACGACAAGTACGAGCAGTACATCCTGTTCCTCTACTGGGCCATCACGACCATGACGACGGTCGGGTACGGCGACAACCCGCCGGAGAATCCAGCCGAGGTCGCGTACGTCGCCATGGGCGTGCTCATCGGCGCCTCCACCTTCACGTACGTCGTGGGCACGCTGTCTACGCTGGTGGACGAGTTCCACCGGTCCTCCGACACGTACCGCGAGCGCATGGATCACCTCAAGGCGTACTTAAAGGAGCGCATGATCTCCAAGCCGCTGAGTGTGCGCCTGCGCCGGTACTACCAGTACTACCTCATGCAGCGCGACGATGAGAATGAGGACGTGATCCTGTCGTCGCTGTCGGACAACCTGCGCAGCCAGCTCGTGCTGCATCTGAACCGTGACGTGGTGAGCAAGATCAGCTTCTTCGCGACGCAGGACGACGCGTGCGTGAGCTACCTCATGAGCATCCTGGACCCGGAGTTCTGCACGCCGGGAGAGTTTGTCTTCAAGGAGGGACAGGTGGGGCGGCACATGTACTTCCTCGTCAAGGGCGTCGCCGAGGTGCTGTTCCACGCCGGCACGAGTCGAGAGACGATCGTGGCGACACTGAGTGAGGGCAGCTACTTCGGCGAGATCGCCATGCTCACGCGTTCCAAGCGCGCGGCCAGCATCCGCGCCAAGACGTACATCAGCCTCTTCGTACTCAGCCGCACGGGTCTGGACCGCATCTCGCTACACTACCCGGAGATGGCGAGCAACATCCTGCTCGAGTTCCGCAAGAAGATCACCAATATCAAGAAGACGTCCGTCAAGCAGCTCGGGTCGCTCATCTCGGAAGACCTCAAGCAAGCGCGCGTGCGGAGCGGACTGGTCAACGGCGGCAGCCTCAACGAGCTGCACGAGACGCTCGCCGAGCTCGAGACCATCGTGGGCCGCATCGTGCAGATCTACGGCGGAGGCGACAAGGGCAAGCGCAAGGCACTCGCGTGCGTCATGCAGCACTTGCACAAGTACGAGTTCTCGCTCGATGATTTCTTGCTCGCGGCGGAGGAACTGTCCGTGCTCCGCGAGTCGTCTAGCTCGTCCATGCAGTCGCTGTCCATGTCGCGCGGCAACTACAGCGGCACGGTGCTCAACCGTCTGCAGATGCAGATGCGCCGTCGGTCGTCCTTCTCCTAGTGATAGCAGCGGCTATGCGTGGGGGGTGAAGCGTCCGATGTGACAGCGATGGTCGGCAAAGGCATCAGCTTGAGTTCGTTGCTGTGAAGAGTCTGAACGTTGTCTTTGCCCACTTGGTATCAATGAACTCCGTCCGGCGTCACACTGCTTCTTTGAGCCAGTGGTAGACCGAGTTGGAGCCGTCGCTGAGGTTGTCGAGCTCTGCATTCTCCACATCCGAGTGATCGCTTCCGTCCAAGACACTGTTGCGCCGACTGCGAGGGTTGATGGAGGCGGAAGAGCGGCGACGCAGGTTGGTCGATTCCTTCGTGAGGCTGTGAAGAGACAGCGACAGCACAGAGCGAAGAGTCAATGCACACCTCTATCTCATCACAGGTAGTAAAGACTGCTAAGCAGCAGAGTCCTTCAGAGACTCGGCACGTACTTGTCGAAGTTCCACTCGAACTTGGACGCTGGTCCTGCGAACCACGAGATCGACTACGTTAGTTCTGGATTCACAAATGGCAGCACCACTTCGAAGCACTCACGGTCAAGCTCTTCGTCATCATCGTCGTTGTCGCTCCATTCGTGGCGCACTGTCTTGGTATGCACCGGACCAAAGTCCCCAAGCCACCCGTTGTAGCCTGATCGTATCACATCGACACATTAGACGCCGCGGTGCTAGTCGGGACAATGGAGAAGGCTCACCTCGCTTCAGTCGATCCACTCGCTGCCGCTGCTTTGGGACCTTGCAGCCCACAAACGAGTCGTCCAGTGGCGCAGCGCCATACAGCTCTTCCTGGACCGGGTCGTTCCTTTTGCTGTTCATCAGTCAACAGAATAGTATCAAGCTCTTCAAGCCGTCCAGGTGGCAACAGTGAGCGTACCCAATGGTCTGCGAGGCATTCACCGATGCAAGCCCGCCGTCCTTGCCGAAGGTGTCCATGAGAGGACTTCGTACGAAGTTGTCCACGATCTCCAACGCTGCGACGCCTGGCAGCACGAAACAAAGGACAGCAGTCAATCAAAAGGCCTTCAGACACACACACACACAGTCATGTCAGGGATACCTTGCGGGATGTTGTCGAGCGGCGCCTTCTTCCTGAGCATGGCGCGCTCGCGAGCGTCCTCCAAGTGCCTCTGCGCTTCGTACTCGGCTAGCCGCGCTCGGGCGAGACTCTCCTTCATGAGCTGCGTCTGCGTCTTCTTGACCCGAAGCACCTTCTCCCGTCGTGCGCTCAGCTCTGGCTGGATCTTGGACCGGACGTGCTGCAGACTCTTGGGAAGTTGTCTCGCCTGATCTCTCTGGGCCGCTTTGGCGGGACTCGCGCTGGCGAGACGACGCCTGGCCACCTCCGCAGGGTCGATCGCTCCCGCATCTCGACGTCGGTGTTGACTGCGGTTGACCGTCTCTGATGCTGAAGTCACGAGCCGTGAAGGTGTAGCGTTCAACTTTCTCCTGGACTGGTTCCGATCGCCGGCCTCGACCTGCAGATCCTCCTCCGAGTCGTCGTCGAGTGACGACGCGCTCTTGTGCTGGAACTGGCTGACGCACGCCACGACGTAGGCGTTGAGGAACTCGCCGAAGGAGGCGACGGGCAGCTCGACTGCTTGGAACGCCGACGGCTTCTTGCGCTGGTCGATGCGGACGTACAGCTCGTCCAGGGCGTCCCGCGTCGTGACCTGCGAGCCCTTCCGCCCGGTGAAGACGGCCCACGCCGAGTCGACGAAGCTCTTGCCCAGCAGTCGCGCGTGGAAGTCCACGTCGTCCTCCGTCTTCTGCGGCTCGTGCGCCGGCTCAAGCAGCGCCGCGACCGACGCTGGCATTGCCCCAGCCGCTTGCGCCTCGCTTGCGGTACCGCCCAGCCCATTCGTCGGTAGATGCGACGCGAACTCGTCGTCCACCGCCTTGACCGCGCCGTCCCGCCACGCATGAGGCGGCTTGGCTCGCAGCCGCCGCTGCGCTGCGCCGTCGCTCTCGGCGTTCGCCGAAGACTCGGGGGGTGGAGAAGCTGTCTTCCTGCCAGCGCGGACGCCTCCCCTGCTCACGTAGTAGTCCCGCTTGCGCACCTCATCGTAGCCTGAGCACACGTGAACGCTGTTAGACGCTTGGAAGCGGACGGGGAGCACGAGGAGCAGCAGGAGCACACGCGTGACGGCCTTGAGCTCCGCGAAGGTGATGCCCTTGAGCGAGAAGTTCTGCGCCAGGCAGAAGACGCCGTAGCACAGTGCGACCTCCAGCACCTCCTGGTACCGCTGTCGCTCGCTCTCGAAGTTGCGCAGGAACGTCTCGACGGCGCGGGAGCCCCCAGGCCGAGCCATGACCGCCGCCGACGCGCGTCCTTGCTGGTCGGCGCGGGTTTCTTCAGGTGCTTTCACCTTTTGAAAATGCAGGCGGGAGAGATGGCACTAAAGTGAACACGATTGGGAATCGAAAGATGTCATTGTCATGGAAAAAAAAAAGGAAGATGGAAGGTCACTCTTTCGGGATACGATGGAACGGGCGTCTATTCAGGTGGCTACATTTCGGCAACTTGCTGCGGGCGTGCTTCAGTCAAAGATGGTCACGTCGTCCGGCGGCACGATGGCGCTGAACGGCGGCGTCTCGACGGACACGGGTGCAGGAACGGGTGCCTGCAGCAGCTTGAGGATGAGCTCGAGCTGCGCGTCCTGGCGGTCCAGTCGTTCCTGCAGCAGCAGCTGATGGCACGGCAGCACGACGTCAGCAGTCAAAGAGGACCCCAGTTGCAGTGCGCAACACACCTGCATGTCGGCGAGCTGCTCGATCCGCTCCTGCACTTGGCTCGTAGGTGGCATGGAGAACGACTGCTGGTGCTGGAAAGAGAAGGACGGCCGACTGAGACGCCGCGCCGACGTGAACGTGCGCGAGATCGGCGACGTCGTGGGAGCCGACATGGGCGAGTCGTAGCGTGCGCCGCCACCTGCAAACGTCTGTCAGCATCAACAGCAATGCGTCGTAGTGGTTCTGTACCCACCGTTGTAGAAGAGAGTGCTCGCGCTGAAGCTGCGGCTCTCGCGGTTGTATGACAAGCGCAGCGCGTCCTCGAGCGCCTTCTTCTCCTCTTGCTCGCGCTTCAGCATGACCTCGACGAAGCCACTGCTGAGCACGGCGCCTGGGATCGTGAACAAGATGATGCCCCAGAGCGCGAGCAGCGACGAGAACATGCGTCCGACCGGCGTGACGGGCACAATGTCGCCGTATCCGAGCGACGTGATGGTCTCCACCGCCCACCAGGCAGAGACGCCGATGCTGGAAAACACCTTGGGCTGTGCCGGGTTCTCCAGGAAGAAGCTGAGCATCAATCACGCCTTGCGTGGGTCAGACCAAGGCTTTTAGTAGCTGTGCGCGACTGGGATTGACGTACATGGTAGTGGAAGAAGTGAGCACAAGCATGGCGGTCAAGTACGTCACGACGCCAAGCTCCTGCTTCTTGAGCGCAAAGATCTCCCTCAGGTTCTTCATGGCCTGATAGGAGCGCTCGAGCCGCAGGAACGACATGATGCGCAGCAGCCGCAGGCCTCGCAGGGTGATGATCCCGCGCGAGACTCCCGCCGGGTTTTGTCTTGGACGGAGCCAGCACCACCACAGGTCACGTTAGCAGGTTGACGACGGCCAGCTCGTCGGTGGCGGCGTGCGTACTCGTTCTTGGCGAAGATCTCGAGGTAGAACGGGATGAGCACGGCGAGGTCGATCAGCGACATCGGGCGTGTCATCCAAATGAGTCTGTCGGCGACCACTCGTCAGCAAGGAGACTTTGCCCGTCGACCGCTCGCGCTGCAGCAAATGGTCGCACGCACCGCCCGAGCACGGGGTGCGGATACCGGTCATCCTCGACGCACGCCCACAGCCGCAGCAGGTACTCGACCGTGAAGATGGCCGTCGACGTGTACAGGAAGAGGTCGTACCAGCTCGACTTTGGGCCGACTGCGGGGTTCGCACGAACGTGCAACCGTCACCCTCCGCCTCTATCACGCTGCCCGCACGAGGACCCACGCACCTTGCGAGTCGGCGGCGGGAGTGCCAGCCACGACGCTCGAGTACCACATGGCGAGCGCGACGTTGAGCGAGATGAGCAGCAAGATGCCGACCTCGAACGCGTACGACCAGCGCAGTAGACCAGTGCGGTGGCGGATGGACGCGCGGTAGTGCAGCAGCGTCCACACGTCCTGCCGCACGCTCGTCTTGGCTCTGCGGCGCTGCGGCGGCCGCCGGTGGCGTGGCTTGAGCTTCGGTTTGGCCGCCGCGCTGCCGTACTCGTCCTGGTCGCTCGCCACGTCGACGGCGTCCACCGCGAGCTCCATGCTGGCCCACTCGTCGATGTCGGGCAGCAGAGCCGCGCGCTCGCCCGTGCGCGCCGCCATCTCCTCTTGTGCGCCAGTGCGCGAGTGTCCAAGCGCTGCAGCGAGCGACTAGCGAGCTGGAAGCAGCAAGCAGCAGGCAGCAGGCAGCAGGCAGCAGGCAGCAGGCAGCAAGCAAGCAGCAAGCAGGCAGCGAGCAAGCAGGAAGCAGGAAGCAGGAAGCAGGTCGCGACACCAGAAATGGTGGCCGGTCGAAATGATCTGGCAAAAATTCGTTCGACCTGAGTTGAGGCAGAGACTCCATAGCCTGCCATAATACATTTCGAGAACCCTACCCTCCGTAAATACGCCGTTCAATTGGTAGAAATGTGAATTTTCGTTCCTGCGGGAGTGGTTCTGGGCTGCAGGCACAGGTGCAGGTCCCAAGTATGTTACTTTTTGTCAGTGACCCACCCTGCGCAGCCGTCGGCTCGCATTTGTGCAGCCTGACGACGCAGAGTATCGAACTCTGCAGGTCGTCCAAGCGAGAGAGGAGCGAGGAGCGCGCCACCGGCGGCGGCGGACGTTGAGGCCTCCCCCATACATTAGCGCAGTCAATTCCCCAACCAACACCCTCCTGGCGCCGACTTTCCCGGCCGGCGGGTGCGGAGCGTGCGGCGACTGCGCGCGCGGGACTCCGGCGGCCGCGAGACGGCGCTCTGCACTGCACCGGGGGCTTCGGCTGGGCGGTGCGCGTGGCCTCGGGCGTGGCCTCAGACGTGGCCTCGGGCGTGTATATAGGCGATCGGCGCGGCCATGGACAGCGGCGGCGCGACGTCGTCGTACCACGCGAGCGCCGACGTGGCGGCCAAGGCGGCCGGGCGGGGCGCCGCGGCGGCCTCTTCTTCCTCTTCCTCGGCCGCGGGCTCAGCGGGCGGGAATGCGGCGCACAGGGGCCCGGCGGCTGCGGGAGGAGGAGGCTACAGCAAGGAGCAGGGCGGAGGCTACAACAAGGAGCAGGGCGGCAGCTACCGGTCGGCCGGCGGCAGGGCGAGCTACCAGCCGTCGTCGTCTTCCTCGCAGCAGCTGCCGCGACGCAACTCGTCCGGCAGCGGCGGCGCGTCGGCGAGGGACCGCGACAGGGACAGGGACCGCGACCGCGACCGCGACCGCGACCGCGAGCGGGACAGAGAACGAGAGCGAGACCGGTACCAGGAGCGAGACAGGGAGAGAGACCGAGAGCGGGACTCGCGGTCGCGCGGCCGCTCCAAGTCGCGCGAGCGCGGTAGCGGCGGGTACCGAGACCGCAGCGCGTCGCACAGCAGCTACAACCACTTCACGACCGCCGGGAACCCGGCGATGCGGCTGCGCGAGCGCAGTAACCTCCTGCAGATGCACCGCGCGTCCAGCCGGCGCGCCACGCTGTCGCCTCGAGAGCTGGCGGTGCGCGTCGTGGGCATGGACACGTCCTTCATGAAGGTACAGGCCGATGCTTCACCGCCCAAGCCGCCTCGCTCAATGCTAACGGGATGCTCTGTCGCCGCCGCTAGGACCCGGAGAACCCGCAGCTGTCGGACAAGCTCGGGTACCCGGGCGTGTTCCCGACGAACGACAGCTTTCCGGAGGAAAAGTTCCGCTTCCACGCGCTGCGCAACGCGTCGTTCGTCAACCCGCTGCCGCGCGGCTTCGGCGCGCAGTGGCACCTCCAGTACTCGTTCTTCACGGACAAGAAGCTCCCGGTGTTCGATGAGCTGGCGCAGGCCACACGGGCCATCCGCCGGATAGAGACGGCCGAGAGCGACCGCAAGCGCGCGCTGCCGTCTCCAGGCGAGCCGAGTGCCTCTGCTCCTGCGTCTGCTCCGGCGGCAAGCGGGCAGGAGAACGTATTTACATCGTATTTAATTCGGAATGTGCGCCGGATCGACGAGCGCACGAGCCACCTCTGGATGTCGGAGCTCGCGAGCGGCAAGCGCAGCGTGCAAGACCTCGTGCAGGCCTACGGCGTGCCGTTCAAGCAGTGGCGACCGGTGCCGAACGTCTCCAAGTGCCCGCTGCTCGAGTATGTCGTGCGGTACCGACCGGGGTACGCCGAGGCCACGTGGTTCATCCGCGTCAACGTTATCTACACGGAGATGCACGAGATCAAGCGCGACAGCCAGTACCGCGTCGGCGACTGGTTCTTCAATCCTCGGCGTCTCCAGCGCCGGAGCCAGGGGTGGACGGAGCAGCTGGTCGACTACCTCCACTCGGTCGCGAGGCTCTCGAGCAAGACGTCGGCACTCAAGCGCTACGACAGCGCGTCAAAGGGGCCTGGCGCGGCGGGGGGATCGACGACGGCATCACCGTCGCCGGCGCTGATTGCGAGCGCGCTGACCGACAAACCCAAGGTGGTGCCGCACCATCTTCGCGGTGATGTCGGCATCGAGAGTGCGTCGGCGCCGAGTACCCCCGCGGCATCACCTCCACAGATGCCGTCGTCCGGAGGGACGAGCAACGGCGGCGTGGCGGCCATCGCGTCTCCGCAGCTGACGTTCCACGAGAAGTGGTCCTACGTGCTGAAGCTCTCCGAGTTCCAATTCAAAGCCGGCTTGCTGGACCGCCTGCGGTACTTTGACGGCCTGCTGTCGCTGCTCCAGAAGGTGCTGTCGCCTCGCAGTCTGAGCGGGAACTGCTCCTCCGTCGTCGCCATCGGGGTGAACGAGACGATGGAGCTCGTGACCGTCATCCAGACGCTGCTCCCAGAGATTCTCCTCGCCCCGGACGCGGTGCTTCTGCTCGTGAAGACCCTGCTCCAGCACCTGCGCTACCTCGTCCCTCCCGGAGCGCCGATCCCCGACGAGTTGGGCAGCTCGCTGCACGAAGAGCTGGTCTTGGCGCTGTGCAACATGCTGCGCGACATCCTGCTCAGCGGCGCCGACGTGCTCGTGCGCCTCGAGGACAACAGTACGTGTGTGTGTTGGGCGTTGATCTCACTCTCGTGTTCAGACTTACTCACCGCGAGCGTGACGATGCGGCAGTCCCGACGATGTGGCCCGAGTTCGTGTTTAGCGAGCGCTTCTTCAACCGTGACGCCTACAGCAAGCGCGAGATCGGAGAGTGTATCGGACGGTGTCAGCGGAAAGCGAAAGAGATCGCTGGGCGGATGCTACGTCTGCAGCAGGTACTCCCACACGATGGCATACCGCCCAAGGGCTGTGGCTGTGCGCGAGTGCTGAGCTTGGTTGCTTGGCCGTCTCTCCTTGTTAGGGATATCCGGGTGGACCCTACCTGTCGTCGATCAAGAACGAAGCGCAGATTCTGCAGACGCTCGATCGCTTCCACCGCATTGACAGCGGCATCGACATCCAGCGCGTCTACAACGAGATCTTTTCTCCGATGCCCGTCGAAAGCACGGAGCTCCCGGTGGACGTGACGACGCTGCTGCTCATCTGCGAGTGGGCCGTCACGAGCCAGCGGCCGCTCGAGTATCGCTACCTGTCGGCGCTGTCGCTCCTCGACATGCATAGCAGCGTCGTGCTGGCGTTCGGCAAGGAGTACGTTGTCGCTGGTGTCCCTCGTTGTTTGTGTATCCGATGTCGCTAACGCTTTTTACCAACGCTGGGCTATCGGAACCTCCCCGCTCCAGGAAGGGGCTGCTGAAGGACTGCGGTGCGAAGGACCACGCTCTCGTGCTTCAGAGCGCGCTGCAGATGTTCTTGCAGCGCTTCGAGCCGAAGGTCATCACCGAAGTCACGCAGGTGATCGAGCTGTATTGTCTGCTGGTTCGACGGCGGCTGTTCAGTGTCCCCAGCTTTGTCGAGTTCGCGGCGTGCTGCATCGAATCCAGCAGTGGCACGAGCAGCAGCAGCGCGTTGCTGGCGCTGACGAAGGACAAGGACGCGCCTGCCGGGGCGACAGTGGTGCACACGGCGTACAACATTGAGTGCGCGCCGGGCCATGGCTACAAGTCGAACGACATGCACTTGCTCTCGACGTCGGACCGGCTGAAGCTGTACCTGTGGCAACTCCCGCGCGGGCCGTTCCCACTGCCCACGTGTGTGGCCATGTACCCTGTCGACTATGATGGCGAGCTGAACTTTATGCGGTGGCTGGACGTGATGGACCTGCGCAGCGAACACCTGCAGTACTCGAAGACGCTAGAGCGTGCGCAGTCGCTGTGCATCTACGTGTTCCACACGCACGGACAAGCGAACGATCCTGCAGGAGACCCGGCGTCGTCGAGCCGCGTGATGAAAGAGGTCGACTACCAGGGCAAGGTGGGGGAGCTCGTGTCGGCTGTCAAGACCATGTGCGGGCACGACAAGGGACGGTTCGCGCTCTGGTTCCTGCGCAACATATACGAGGAGCCGACGTTCTTCCGCTTCTCGGACTTTGGCAGTGTCGAGCACGTTGTCCGGCTCGTGTGCCTGGTGCTCGAGATCGTCGACATCCTGGCGCTCCTCGAAGTGCTCGTCTACTTCTTGCGCCAGTCGCCGGTGTACTTGGTGAAGAACGTCGTGCTGTCGATGATTGAGCGCCACGAAATCGCGTACTGCGCGACTGGCCAGGTGCTGTTCCTGTTGCAGTCGTTCGTCGACCGCTTCAACCGGCTGCCGTCCTCCTCAGCCGACGACAAGGTAGGCAGCATCGCCAAGTTCTTCTGCAAGATGTACTACGCGCACATCAAGAAGAAGGGCGTCGACAAGCTGGACCTGCCCTTCTCGCTCGTCAAGCAGATTGCGGAGACGGCACGAAAGAACCAGGAAGCGAACAACCAGAAGCCCAAGGAGATGTCGCTGGAGGTGACCAACCCGATCGCGCGCATCCCTCCACCGCGCGAGACGATGCCGGCCGACCTGAAGAACGCTCTTGCCCGCGCATTCAAGGCGCTGCAGGCCAAGTCGTACGACAGCGGCGCTGGAGATGGGTCAAGCATCTTGAAGTCATCGACGCCAGCGCCAGTGTCAACTCCAGCGCCAGCATCGACCCCGACACCTCTGCAAAGCCCCGATAGCCAGGCAAGCTCGACCGAAGGGAGTTCGTCGACGCCGTTGCCTGTGGCGGCCTTTGAGGCGCCTGGGTACGCGACGCTGTCGTGGAAGGAGATTGTGAGTGACGCGAGCGCGGACGCCGAAGTCAAGAGCCGGGATAGCGCGGTGGAGTTCGCGGTGGATGCGATCAACATGAGCATGGTCTCGCTCGCGGTGGGCTCGTCCACGAGCGCGAACGCTACGCGCGAGCGCCGCACACCCAACTACGTCTTCTTCTTCCGCGCCGTGCTCATCGAAGTGATGGACAAGTGGATGGCGAACTTGACGGCACGCATCAAGAGCAACTGCAAGCGGCCCATCATGACGCCGCACTACATTCACCGGTGCGTCCGACTGCTGCGTGAAGTCGTGGAGCAGCACCCGGACGGGGAGGAGTTCCAGGAGAAATTCTCCAACACGCTGGTGGTCTGGCTGCAGAAGGAGGTGCTGCCTGGTTTCGCGGGCAGCGACTCGCCCAAGCGGTCGCGCAACCCGTTCCTGAACGCGGACAACAGCAAGGAAGCCTTCGCGCTGAACCAGAAGGGCCGCCTGGACCGGCAGCAGTACGGACTCAAGGCGTTCCTCGTGTCGCTCATCGTGCACAAGGTGCTCGACCTGTCCCAGGTGCTGCGCTTCGTGCTCGTGCCGCTCTTCCCGCGATTGGTACGTGCATGCGGCTGGTGCACCTCGCTCCCGTGCCCAGTTCATTACCTGACGCGTCATGTTCTCAATACAGAGACGCGCCTCGCGTGATCCGCCGCCGAACCTGCCGACGCAGCTGCTGGCCATGGCGCTCGTCTTCCAGTTGTTCTCGGAGCCCCCGCAGAACGTGCTGCTCGAGCCCCCGCAGAAGATGGTCATGTTTGACGAGCCGATGGTGCGTCAAGCGTTGGTGTTGTCGATGATTGACCTCGTCGTCTCGCACTAACTCCGACGCCTCGAATACGCGGACAGACAAAGTACCACCTGCGCTTCCTGCGCACACAGGTGCCGGCGTGCCTCATGTTCCCGCTGGTGCATCTGCTGTGCCAGATCTCGTACCAGCTCGAGGAGAACTTCATGCTGCGCAAGCGCGACGAGCGCGGCACGGTGGCAAGCGTCACGCTGTTCAACCTGACGTCGGACGGCATCGTGCGCGACAGCATCTTCCACGACACGAAGGAGGCACGCGAGAAGCACATCCTGCCCGTGTACCACAACAAGAAGGAGTGGCACACGGCCGTGCTCATGACGCACTTCTTCCGCTCGCCCAACTCGCCAGCCGAGGACAACAACGGCCAGGTGCAGCTGCTCAAGGTGGAGCAGATCATCGATCAGATGACGGTGTGGAATCTGCATCGCGGTGGGTCCATCTACTTGGACTTGCAGATGAGTCGCCAACAGCGCAAGGTCAAGCGCACCAAGTCGGTGATGACTCGCTCCAGCCCTTCTTCGTCGTCTTCTCGCCTGCTGGCAAAGCGCAAGACACCGCCGCCGTCTTCCGACGCCAGCGGGAGGCCGACAAAGCGACCCAATGACGGTCACTCGTCGTCGAATCACCAGGATGATCGACCGTCCTCGGCGTCGTCGTCGTCACGCACACCTGTAGCAAGCAGCAACGGCCACTTGGACGACCAGGAGATGAGTGACTTGGCCATTCTGCTGCAGTGCATGGCCGAAGAGGACTCGTCGGACGAGGAAGACGCCGACATGGACGGGCTCGACGACTCGGCCAGCGCCACCGAGGTCCTGTCCAACATGATTGTGCAGCGGACACTGAAGCGTTCGCCCAAGGCGTCGTCGTCGGCTCTATCGGTGGCGCTTTGCGCGGTTTCCTCTCTGTCGCTGCCACCGACGCTGCGGCTGCCGCACCTGTCGACGATGCTCGACGACTGCAACACCAGACGCGACTCGGCTTTGCCTCCGGTTGACCACAGCAGCTCTGGAGTTCCCGTCCATGGGATCCATCGAGCGCACCACACGCCGCAGCTGACACCAGCCGAGATGTGGATGCTCGTGGCAGCGCGCGAAGCGCAAGACTCTGCGCTCGCGTCGCTGTATGCGGCGACGGTGTGCAGCATCTCGAGACGCACGATGGGCTCGGTGATCGCCAAGATCCTGCAGGTCATGGAGGACGACGTCAAGCACTCACGGCCAGAGAAGTTTGCGCGCCGGCTGAACGCGACGATGGCTGTCCGGCTCGTGTGCGGCATCATGTGCACTCAGCCCGGCACGACGTTCCTGCCGAGGTACATGATGTCGCTCGCGTCGCAGTTCGAGTGGCTGTACGACGGCTGCGAGCAGTACGCCAAGTACGCCAAGCGGCCAGCGGGTTCGTCCTACTCGCTGTCGGCAAAGGGGGCAGCGGCGTTGCTCCGGAGACTGCGGCGCAAGCTCGCGGTGCGGCTGCAGCTTGTGGGCGTCATCGCGCAGAGCAAGCACGTGGCGCTGACCGTGTGCTACCGCGACCGCATCGTCAAGACGCTCTTCTCGCTGCTGGCCACACCCGTGGTCGCCACAGGCGCTGGGCTGTCGCTCTTCAGCTGGATCCTCGACCTCATCCCGGTCGTCAATACGTCGGTGCTGCACGAGAAGCAGTTCGTACGTGTCCTCGCTGCTTGCTGCGATGGCTGGAGCAACGCATTGACTGACGGTTGTCTGTAGGAACTTGTGGAGGCGCTGCATCTGCCCTCGGAGCTCAAGAAGCGTGTGTGGAGCGTCCTGCCGCGGCCGCTGTCCGGCGCGGCGCCTGTGCTGGTGAGACGCGCGGGCTCGAGCGGAGTAGACGAGGAGCAGGACAGCGAGCACGCCGCCGTGGACCCATGGGCGTTGCTAGAGCACGTGCCGCAGCTGCCGAGCGACGAAGTCGTCGCGCCACTGATGGAGAAGGCTCCGCGCCGCAGCCGACGCGTGTACCGCTGCGCGTCGTGAGGTAGGTTAGTCGCGTCGTAGGAATCTCTCTCTACTTACACACCATTGTCACTAAGCAACACGAGACAAGCGTCACGGGCATGCCAACCGGGTGGATGATTGAGTACAAGTGCATGGAGGAGGGGGATGCAGTCTGTGAAGCCAACGTGTGTCCACATCGCTCGCTACTGCTTGAGCTGCGGCTTGCCGGTGGCGTCCTTGGCGTCCTCGTCCTCGTCCTCGTCCTCGAGCCCGACCCACGAGACGAAGGCCAGCAGGAACTCCTTGAAGTGGATCGAGCCGTCGTTGTCCCAGTCCATCTCGAGGAACCGCTGCTCCCAAATCCCGGCGTTCAGCGACTCGTCCGACTCTTGATCACCTGCAGTCCGTCGACAGAGTTAGTGGCGAGTCGGTCGACCTCCGAGACGAGATGAGCGACAAGGTGGCATGCCTCGGTGCTTGGCGCGGACAGATGTCTTCTTGGTGGGCGAGTGCATCGACGTGGTCGTCTCCAGGCGCGACGACATCTCGTTGCTTAGACGACGGAGCATCAAGCGAGTGAGCACAGCGCATCGGCGTTAGGTTGGGCATGGTGGACGAGCCTCCCTACCGGTTGATAGTGCCGCTGCCGTCCACGTCGAACCACAAGAACGCGTCGATCGCCAGTTGGAACGCGATCCGCAGCTTGTTGCCCTACGGTTCGATCCACAGTCAGCCGCAAGCACACGTCACCTCACTGGCCGAAGCGCCAGCCACGAACTTCGCCAAAGAGGATCGCAGGAGCTGCATTTGCATCGCTACTGGCCGCACTGCCTTCCCGACTGCGTTGAGCAATGCCCTTCATCAGTCCACAGAGCGTCGCAAGCATCTTCAGTGGACGCACATGGGGGCGTAGAAGATGCTGAGGCGCTCGCTCTCGAGCGACGGGATGCGCTAGACCAACGGAGAGAGGAGTGTGATGTGAGCGACTGATGCCTGCCAGACGCCTGGGCTAGTCCTTGTTCGTCTGCACGCACGTGGAGGACGAATCCGATCGCGAGGCACACGAGGAACTCCTTGAAGTTGAGGCGGCCGGTCTCGAGCATGTCGGACTCCTGGAAGACCTGGCGCGCCTCCTCCTGCGTGAAGGTGACGCCCAGGCGCTCGAAGGCGGCCAGCACGTCCGCGTACACGATGTAGCCCTTGCGTTCGCGGTCGAACTCGTCAAACGTCGACCGTGCGCTGTTGAACGATTGCTGGGCGTCGCAGCGCGCGAGTCAGTCGCGACCGAGGAGCAGGAGAGAGCAGCGCTGGTGGTGGCCAGGAACCTACCGCGACGAGCGGGAACTTGAGCAGGATCCGCGTGAACGGGTTGGAGCTGCGGCCCAAGCAGTTGTCAGCGTCGGCGACCGCTTCTACACCACCAGAGATCGGTCTACAAGCGATGACGCACTCGTCCTTGTCCTCCATCGAGCGCTTGCGCTTGAGCTCCTTGAGCGCGTTGGTGATCCTGTCCAGCAGCGATCTCAACCAGTCAGCTGCCCGCTCTTGCCCACCACTCTCCGCCCCACCAACTCACTTGAGGTCCAGCGGCGTGAGTCCTCGGGTTGCCACCTCCAGTGGGCGGATTGTTGCTGAGGCGCTTGGCCCACCGCCGTGCGTTCGCGGCTGCGGGGGCTCATTGAAGGCTCCGGCGCCGGCGTTCGAGGCGGTGGAGACCGTGTCGATCGGCGCTGGGGCTCCACGTAGAGACTTGGGGCTCCCGCGGCTCGAGGACGCGGACGAGCCGACCGGCGTCGAGTGTTTCGCGCCCATGTCGCGGAGTTGGGAGGTCTGCGGAGGGCAGGAGAAGCTGATGGGGAAGTCATGACGGCTGCTGAGCTCCTCCGCGTCGTTTCGCGTCCCGATCGGTCTCCGCGGGGAGTTTTAGCCAATCGAAACAATCATTTGATATTTTGACGAATAAACGCCTTTTTAGAGGATGAGCATCCTGCATTTTGGCCAATGAACATGGATATGCACTAATTGAGACCGAGTTCAGATGCACACTTTGCGACTCGAAGCAGTATGACGAAGCCCAAGAGCGCGACGGCGGCGGACGGCGGCGCGGCCGCCGCCAAGAAGAAGAGCACGCCTAAGGCGCGCAAGCGCAAGGCGAGCGACGCGTCCGCTGGGGCCAAGACCAGCGCCTCACCCGCCAAGAAGGCGAGCACGGGCGACGCGGGGGCCGCAGGGGCGATGGCAGTCTCCATCGGTGGGGCGGCCTCGAGCGCTTCCGACGCGCACACAAGCGCCGCACCGGCCGTCAAGCCGTTTGTGAAGGGAGAGCTGGTCGATAGCAGTACGTTTTGGACGATTGGAGGGCTGCGTTGATGCTCCTGGAGCGTGAACACTGACGCTGACGCGAGTGCGTGACCGTCGCGGCAGTCAAGCACATGATGTTCGGGTTTGGGGACGACACCGCGCCGCTGGACGAGACGGTGGAGCTCATGGAGGACCTCGTGGTCGAGTACGTGCACGCCATGGTACGTGTGGGATCCGTTGGAGCTCCGTCCGTCGTGCCTGCGCGTCTCTATCAGGCGCTGCATCGCTGATGGCTCGTGTGTCGCTCGCTGTGTCGAACAGACCAAGAAGGCCATGGAGCTGGCAGCCATCAAGGGCAAGCTGGACACCGAGTGCTTCATCCTGCTCATCCGCAAGGACCCCGAGCGCTACGAGCGCATCGCCGAGCTGCTGCGCGCCAACGACGAGTTCCGCTCGGTGCTCAACAGCGGCTTCGACCCGAGCGACGAGAAGATGTATTGAGCCTTGTTGTGTCAGGGACGGGAATAACGTAAGCACTCGGCATTTTTCACGCGGATTGACTTGCGAGTCGTATGCTGCGAACGAATGACGACCGGTCTTGGGCACATGCGTCCGTCCGTCTGTCAAGATTACGAGGCGTCGCCGCGCTTGGTAAGCACGATGATGAGAAGATGGCTGGACAGAAGTACCGTGACCTGCCGCTCAAGTAAGTTGAAGGAGTAAGCAGCGTGTGGGCGACCTTCTCGAACGTTTCCTCGTCCGTGTCTTTCTCCTGTTGTGTTTCACGTGTTTCGCTCCGATGAGCGTTTTCCGGAGTGTTCCCTCGCTTTCCTCTTGGTTTCAGTATGCAACTGGAACTCCAAGCGCTCAGCAAGCATACTCATCATTCGGGGATGGGATCCCGCGTCCACTCACCAACCGGTGTCCGCAACCTAACGCACGCTCCACTGTAAGCTCTCTCCCCCTGGCTTTAGCGGTCGTTCGATCCCGAACCAAACCGCTGAAAGCACGCCGGGAGCAACCATGTCACTACCTCCACATCCCATAAACCGAGGTGAAAGATCAGTCGCCCGCTCAAAAGAAGACCCCCTTCACCGCCGGCTTTTTTCGCCCGCCAAATCCCCAAAAACCAGCGGGCGAGGCGCGAGTCGCGGGCCGCTCAAGGACGGACGCGGACGCTCGGACGCTCGCCCTGCTCCATGCAAGCGGCCGTGCTCATGTACGTGGACGCGCGCGCCGAGAGCGGCGCCGGCGTCGCGGCCGAACTGCCGTGGACGCGCTGGGCGCGCGCGCACCGGGACGCGGACGCGGACGCGCCGAGCGCGAGCAGCAGCAACAGCAACGGCAACAGCCGCAGCAGCAGCGTGGAGCGAGTCACGGCGCTGCACAAGCGGCCGTCGGCGGCGGCCATGGTGCTCGCGCGCAAGCGGCAGCGCAAGCGGCAGCAGGAGCTGGCGGACAGCGCGAGCGAGGCGTCGATCGAGCCCGACGCGGACGAGGAGGAGGACGAGGAGGAGATCACGGCCTTCGTCGAATACGTGCGTTGGTTGGCCCATGCGGCACCGGCCGGTGGCTGGGACGAAGGGCAGGACGCGACTGACGGTCTGCGCGCGTGCTCGCGCTCCTCTGGCCGCGCAGAACGCGAACGACATGGACAGCCTAGACATCAACCTGAGCCAGGATTTTGACGGCGAGATATCCGTGCGCGGAGACGCCGGCGATTCCCGGCGGCGACGCCTGCAGTCGAGGCACTGGGGCGGCATTCAAGGAGGTACGGCGCTCCCGTGTGGTCTGCTGGTGTGTGCTGATCATCCCGGTGCTGACGGCGACCTGTGTGCGTCGATGACTCAGTAGACGCGGAGGAAGCCTCGGAAGTGTTCGACAGTACGTCACGGCCTGAAGCCCACGTGCATGGTCGAGTGCGTCCTGCTCACGCGCTCGCTTTGTCCCTGCAGACGTTATTTATGTCCCGCTGCCGTCCCATTCCAAGCCCTCCAGCGGTCCTCCCGCTGCGACCACGAGCGCGATCCCTCCTCCGCGCGTCCAGCACACGTCGCCCAAGCCCGTTCCGCAGCAGTCGCCGCTTCCAGAGGAGGAGGACGACGACGCCCTCAGTGGTACGGACGTTCCATCTCTGCCGTTGACCAGACGCTGGCACCACGTCTAATGCTGCTGATGCGACGTGCTGCAGACGGGTTCGAGGTCGACCCCGAGTTCGCCAACGCACTGAAGCAGGGCCGCACGGCATCTCCTCCTCTCGACGCCTCTGGCGCCTCGGCCAATGTGAGTCGGTGCCTGCTCCCCACCAGTTCATCCTCGCAGCCGCACTTACCCACTCCGTGTGCTGCAGCAACTCATGTGGCGCCAGCGGCGATCCGTCAAGAGGGACTGCTCCTTTGTCGAGTCGGACGGCGTCACCGACAGTCGGTGCGTGTCAGGCGTGTCTTGCCGCGTTGAGGCGTCCCCTCGGCCGTCGATCAAGGTGGTCGAGCTCGACGATGATGGCAACTCGATCGAGAGCATCGAGGCGTGCTCGCTCACCGAGCCGACTCAAGTCGGACCACCCGTCGCGTCAAGCTCCGCTCCGGTCATGACGAGCACCTCATTGGTCGTCGCCAACCGCTCGGCGGGCTTCCTGCCGCGCCTGCAGAAGAAGCGGCGCAAGATGGAGCACCAGCTCACGCTGGACGGCTTCTTCGGCTGCCGGACGCTCAAGTGACGGCCGGTGAAGCCAGCGAGAACGCTCTCCTGT
>JAADYB010000309.1:0-26001 GCA_023338075.1 Phytopythium litorale
CGACATCCCGTTCTGGGCCGAGTGCTCGCCGGACTTCATCGCGCAGATCGTCATGACGCTCGTGGTGCGCGTGTACTTGCCGGACGACTTCGTGGTGCGCCAGGGCGAGATCTGCAGCGAGATGTTCATGGTGAACCGCGGAATCTGTGAACGAACCTCCAAGATGATGAACAGTGACGATCTTAATGGTGCCGCACCACCTGACATCAGTGTGAAGAACACCCCTCAATCGCCACCAAGGTTTCCGCGTCGACAAGGGCTGTCGTCACGATCTCTGTACGACGCATCAGCGAAGGAAGTGTACTCTGGGCGAGTTTACCCGGCGTTCGGGGCTGTTTCAAAGTCGGGAATTGCATCGGAAATGCTTCATCCTGGCCAAGCATTCAGTGAAATGAGTCTGCTGATGAACTACAGACAGCCGGGCAGCATCCGCGCAACCTCGTTCGTCGAGTTGTGCGTCCTCCAACGCAGCACGTTTCAAAGTATAATCGCGCGGTATCCCCATGATCGTCGTCGAGTCCTAAAGAGTATGCTGAAGTGCTGCATCGAGAAGCAAGACGTTGCCTTCCCGTGGCAGGAGTTGTGTCGAGCAGATACCAACCAGCGACAGGATGCGAGTCGGGCCCGCGAGTTCAGACCGGAGACGATGCCGTGGCACGTCAAAACACCGGCTGAAGCTGCCCAGTTGCTGGTCCAGCAGATTGACGTCGACCTGCCTGATGAATCCATCAAATTCGGATTCCAGAGCCTCGACATGCTGGCGCAAAATGGCCGAGGACTCTCGGCGGCCGCCGGAAGCAGCAAGCGCGCTGTCTTGAGCTGCGATCGTGACAGCGGAGGCAACGACGCAGTGATGAAGATGCTGCAGGAGCTTGCTGCTTCGGTGCAGCAAATTGGGGAAGACGTGCGGCATCTCAAAGAGAGGACTGACGGAGGATCTGCTACTGCGAATGTTCACGACAGCGCACACAATCCATCGGCCAACACCAACCGGCCGGCTCGCTGCGAATCGTGCAGGAAGCATCTAGACACACTGGACTCTGAGGCACAGCCCCGAGACGCGACCGAGAATCGGACTGAGCTCCCAGACTGCAGTCCTCGCCAAGGTAAACGCTCGTCACGATCCCAACCGAGAGCTGATCAAGTCGCTCAGCTCAGCTGGTCGCATCGCGGATCGACTCGACGACTCGATATCAGCCCTGCTTTACCGCCGGAGTGGGGTCATCAATCGATGCCGAGGCCCGAGACCTCTGATGCCGAGACCCAAACCTCCACAGGGCCACCAGCAGCCGAATCAGACTCTGTGATGGACAGTACGATGGACAGCGAAGCGCTTGAGAGCCCCACGCCGGCGGTTCCACCAGCAAGAGGGTCACGACTGAGACTTTTCAGCCTCCATCAACCAAAGCAGAGTCCTCCAGTGCATGGAGACGCGCCGATAGAGCGGGAAGGCAGCCCGGTACAGTCCACGGATGCTATTCGAATCATCGGCGAGCCGAATAGCAGGACCGCCTCCGCGACCGCCCTTGCCGATCAGCTGTGGAGGCGGTGCTGATCTGAACCCCAACGGAGACGATGAATCTCTCACCAAGTAGTTCGACGAGCGGTGCGTGCAGCAGGAGGACTTTGAGTATGAAACAAGTCGTTATATTCCCCACTGCCGCGTCACTTGACGGCGCTCTTGTCTCTAAAGTCGAGCACGACCAGGTGCATCTTCTTCAGGTCGCGGTGCACTACCACGGACCCCGGCACGTGCTGCGCGAACTTGTCGCCGTCAAAGTTGCTCGGGACCTTGAGCACGACGCACGCGGCGTGGCCTTGCAGGCGCGTGCAAATGTCGTGCAGAGGGATGTCGTCCAGGAACAGGTCGACCTTGGCCAGCTCCTTGTACTCGGGGCCACCCCACGGTGGGTCCAGGAACACCACGTCCTGTGTCAGCGACAGCATCACGTCGAGGTAGCTGGCGTGGATACACGTCGCGTTGTCCTTGCCCAGCACGGCGAGGTTGTGGCGCAACATCTGCACTCGCGTCGCGTCGCACTCGACCGCGTTCACGTGCGCAAAGTGGTCGCAGAAGGACAGCACGTTCCCGCCGACGCACGCCGTTCCGTCCGTGACGACGATGGGGCACCTGTCGACCGCCACACTGCCCGTTGATGAGGCAGCGTTCTTCCGCGTCGATGATACAACCTCCTGGTCCTGGTCGCCGGCCTCGTCCGCGTCATTACAGCTCCGAGGCTCCTCGACGCCGAACCCGAACAGCTTGCGCACGACCTTGGAGATCTTGGCGGCCATCTCGTAGTCCGTGACGCTGAACTCGGCGACCTGGTCGACCTGCAGCTGGTTGCGGACCTCAAAGTCGAGGTTCCGGAAGAAAAAGTCGCGCTTGTCGCCGCACTTCCTCCGCTCGGGCTGGGCCTCGTCGGCCCCGCTCGAGCGGTGCGAAGTCGGGGAAGCGACGTCAGCCGCATCGCTGGCAGCGTCAGCGATCTCACTGTGTCTGCTGCGGCGTTGGTGGCGTTGCTGAGAGCCGTGAGGCGTCCCAGAGCCGTGAGGCGTCCCAGAGCCGTCGGTCGGGTCTGATCCGGATCGCTCCGCGTCTGGGGAGTTCTTGCGCGGGCGGTTCACTTGCTTCGGAGACGCCTGGTCGACGTGCAGCTCGTCCGCCAGTCGCTGCAGACTGCTGCGTCGCGCGAACATGACTTGGCCGAGGAACGACGGCGGCGGGACGCCTCCGCTCTCTTCCAGCGCGACACTGGAGGCCGGCGAGGACGGCGCGAGCGGCGGCTGTTTCCGCCGCTGGGTCTTCCGCCGGGCGGGGTCCTTGGGCAGCGCCGAGTCGTATGACGCGCTGAGCTTGAGCTGCGGCGACGGCGGCGGCCCGCGGATCGACGCGCTGCCGCTCGCGATGAAGGAGGCCGCGCGGCGGTCCAGCTGCTGGCGGCCGCGGCGGCCGTGCGAGACGACCGTCTTCCACTCGCCCTCGACCGGGGGCGTGGCTGTTGTTGCGTCCTGCTCGTCGCTCCTCTGCTGCTGCTGCTCGCGCTGCTGCTGCAGCTTGAGCTGGCGCTCGGCCGCATGCTTGCTGGCAAACCCGCTGGCGGGACGCATGAGCCGCGCGCCGTCCGCCGCCGCGCTGGGCATGCGCAGCGAGGGCACGTCGACCGCCAGCAGCCGGTGCGCACGCCTCGCCTGGGCCCGCGCCGGCGGCTCCATGGGGTTCTCGCGGGCTTCCGGGCGGCCGCAGCGACCGGCAGAGGCGGCCAACCGAGCGTCAGGCGCGTGGTGGAGCGGCAGGAGGCGGCGCAAGCGGCAGGAGGCGGCAGGAGGCGGCAGCAGGAAGCGGTGCGATCGGAGCTTCTTCCCCCCTTTGGAGCGAGCAGCTCAGGTGGGATTGGCACCGGACTGGGTGTTTGTATGCTATTGGATTGGCTGAAAATCGGGATTCACGCGTCGGATTGGCGGAAAACACGTCAAGTGAGACTAGCAATGGCTCACGCCACGTCGGACGAGAAGATCGTGGGGATGGAGACGAACGCGGCGCCGCCGCCGCTGGACGCGAGCAACCGCGGGTTCCGGCTGCTGCAGAGGATGGGCTGGCGGCCGGGTACGGGTCTGGGCCGGCGGGGGCAAGGTGGGGGCTTGTCGTGGCGGCGCGGGAGGTGGCGGGTGGCTGACGAGACGGCTTGCGGCAGGGATCGTCGAGCCGCTGCGGATGAAGGAGAACCTGGTGCAGCTGGGGCTCGGCAAGGCGGTAGGACTGGCTGCTCTCGAGGGTCTTGGTGTTGCCATAGAGGACTCATGCGGTGGTCTCTTCCTGCATCGGTAGGAAGAGTACGACGAGATGACGCAGGCGGCGACGAGTGAGCGGAGGAGGCTCGCCGCAGAGGTGGAGGAGACGGCCGAGCAGGAGCGGCAGCGGCTGGCCAAGGCCGCGCGCGAGGAGCGGGTGCAGGCCGAAGTCCGCAGCAGCGAAGCCGCCTTCTTGTGCGGCGACTGCCAGAAGCAGTACAAGACAGTCAAGGAGATGGAGAACCACCTGAGCTCGTACGACCACCACCACCGCAAGCGGCTGCGGGACATGCAGCGCCAGCAACGATTGGCCAGTGCCAGCGACGAGCAGCGGCTCAAGCGGCGGAGGGGCGAGCAGCAGCAGGAAGAGCTCATGCTGCAGCGACGCATCCAGCAGGCTGCAGCCGAAGCCAGCGCGGCGTCGGCATCTGTTAGTGGGGCCACGCCCTCTGCGACTCCTTTGACAACATCGACGCCGGCAGTGACGACGCAAAAGGTCGGGTTTGCGCTGGCGAAGGGACTCAAGGGCAAGAAACCCGGGAAGAAGCCAAGCTTAGGGATACCATCAGCGTTCTCCAAAGCCTAGCGGACCATAAGTGGTGGCAAATCCGTCGTCAGGCCAGCTGCCGGTCAGGCGATGTGCTCGGTCGGAAGCGCCACAAGGCGACGAGCACGCGGCATAGGAATGAAGACGATCGTCGTCGTGCAACGACCAGCGGGGACAGAGAGTTCGTGAGCAAGATCGACCAGCAAGTGATTGATATGAAGCACATGGCGCTCGTCTCTGGATCTGAGCAGCAGTGTTTCCGACCCCTCATCCCAGAGCAGGAGGAACGACACGCAAAGGAACAGATGACGGTTGGTGTGCTATTTTAGTCTCCAGCGGCGTCATTTCGTGCCATCCCGACTTTCGGCAGTCAGAGTTCGTTCGAGTTCGCCCGAGTTCTGCCGCTGGCCCCACCATTCTCGTCGCTTTGGGCCTCAGAGACAATCCCAAGCGTCATGGCGGCCGTGACAGCCGTGGCGGATGACCCGCCGACGATTGAAGCGAGCGACGATTTTCACCTACTGGACCCCCACCAGCGGAATCTTCCGGCAGGTCAGGACCTCAACTACGAAGCATCCGCGTCCGACCGTCACAGCCTCCCGCGACGAAACTCGGCCAAAGACTCGACGCTGAGCCCGCTGCCAGACATCGGGCCGCGGAAGATCCTACCCGGACACCCCAGACTGCTGGTGGCGACTCCGCGGCCTTCAAGTGGAAGCGAGTTGGTGCCGATCCCGTTGCCAGGCTCGGCTGAAGAGCACGATCGGCATGTCGTCAATCATGACACGTTGCTCCAGCACTTCACGTTGCGCAAGCGCCCGTCAGTAAATCTTCCCTCGTCCGGGTTCCCAGCGCACCAGCCTTACTCGAGCTCTGCGCCGGTGCGGTGGTCGTTCACGCGGACTCTGAAGCGTATCAAGCGTCGTGGTGGCACGTTTGCCACCGGCATCTTCGACCCGATCAGCCCTGGGAGCTGGTTCATGGCACTCCGCCAGGTTATGTTGCTGCTGATCGCCCTGTTCGAGATACTCTTCGTGCCGTTCGCGGGTCTGATCTTGGCCGACGGCGAGTTCCTCGCGGCGTACCAGTCAAGCGTCCGATCCATGCACATCACCGTCGAGGCTGTCCTCCTGACCAACTGCCTGCTCAATTTCAACACTGCTCTTCACGACACGCAGCACGGTCACCACATCGTCATCTTGAGACGCGTCGACATCGCCAAGCGGTACGTGCGGGGCTCGTTCGCGGTCGATTTCCTCGGGTCGCTGCCATTTGAGTGCCTCGCGCTTCTGACGTCCAACGGCCCGCTGATCGCATCGAACCCCGTGGTGTTCCACATCGAGAACGCAGTGCTCCTCCTCTGCGTACGACACCTCCTACAAGTGAAGAGAGCGCCGTGGTTCGTTGATCTGCTCCATGTCGTCTCCTCTCGCGGCCAGGCCTGGCTCGGTGTCCAGTTCGTCGTTCTCCAGACGATGGTCACGATGACCATCTTCCTCTTGGTGACATCGCACTACTTGGCGTGCATATGGCACGCGATCGTCACTGCAAACACGCCGGCTTTGAGTGAATTCGGGCCCTCAAGTGTTGTGGATGCTGCGGCAACAAGGTTGAGACTCCAAGACCACTACTTTGCCTGCCTGCTGCACGTCGTGTGCGCCATCTTCGGACACGCCGACCCGACCGGTGTTGCCGTCGCCGACTCGTTCCACACGTTCCTCGTCATCATCGGCGTGCAGGTGTTCGCGTGCTTCGTCGGCACGCTGTCCATGCTCGTGTCCAACACCAGCTACTCGACGCACTCCAAGTTCCAGCGCAAGATGCAGAGCCTGGCGTCCAAGATGGACAAGATGCAGCTGCCGGTCGACCTTCAGAAGCGCGTGCAGCAGTACTACGCGCACCTGTGGGCCGAGTATGATACGCTGTCGAGCGACGTCTTGGACTTCTCGCGCGATCTGACGCGGCCACTGGCGCTGGAAGTCGGCCTGTACCGCTACATGCACCTCGTCATGCGCGTGCCCTTCTGGAGCGACTGCAGTCCAGACTTTGTCAGCGCCTTGATCCTGAGCCTTCAGGTCCGCGTCTTCCTGCGCGATGACTATGTGGTTCGTCGGGGCGAGATCGGCACCGAGATGTTCATGATTCACCGCGGCGTCGGCGAGCGTACAGGCGCGCGCCGCGAGGCCGTGCGGCTGACGAACGGCAACTTCTTCGCCGAGATCGCGGTGCTAATGGACTACAAGCGCGCGACGAGCGTGCGGGCGCTCACGCACATGGAGTTGTGCGTGCTCGACCGCCCAGGTGTGCACAAGATCCTCGCGCGCTACCACCGCGACAGACGCCGCGTCATCACGCGCATCGTGCGCGCCGGACTCGAGCAGAAGGACTACCCCGAGATGTGGCAGGACGTTGTGCTAGTCAGCGCTCGTCGGAGCCGGCAGGAGGACGAGAAGCAGCGAGAGGGAACAGTACGCAGTCATGCCAGTGGCAGCCACACCGCTCTCGGCGATCTGGGCGGCGAAGAGGAGCTGAGCCCAGCCGACGCAGCCGAGCTGCTCGTGGGCACCATGGACATTGACGACGGGTTCGACTGTCCGCTCGTGCTGAACGGCAGCCCAGTCGGCAAGTCGAAGCGAAAGCTCAGGCTTCATGACAGAAGCCAGAGGCACGTGTTATACAGCAGCCTCAACTCGGTGCAAACGAACAACTCGTCCGCGTCCTCGAACGGCCGCCGTCTTGAGCGCCTGAAGAAGACGCGCTCAGTCATTATTCGACCCCAGGAGACGCTCACTGGGCCCACTGGAACCCGAACCACAGACGATCCGTCGACACGGACACCCAGCATCACAGACCACCCAGCTCGCACGCATTCAGGAGTCGAACTGATGCGGAGTGGCAGCAATCGGTCGATGCACTCGACTGCTTCAGCCGCAAGAAGCTCCGGGAGTGTGACGTCACACCATGTGGCCGACGCTGAGGCGATCGCGGTCAGCACGCTCAACACACGAGAATCAATGCACTTGCTACAGGAGTTGACGGAGATGGTGACACGGATGGAGCAGCGCATCATACAGATGGAGGAGCGTGCGTCGATGCCGCTGCTGCAAACGCTACAGGCTTCTTCACCTCGCCAGAACGATGAGTCTCTGATCGACGTCAAGCTGTCTCTGAATTCGAAAACGTCGGGTGACAGAGCCAGCGTCGCCTCGAGTGACAACTACACCGACACGTCCAAGGAACGGCTACCCCGAGTGCGTGCCCGAGGCAGGAGTCGCTCGTCATCGCTCCGGAGATTCTCCATCAACCACAAGAATTCGAGTGTCGAAGAGCAGGAAAACGACGTCGAGGTGAAGCAGCGGCACATCCTGAAAAGCCGTCGATCAATGAGCTACAGCGCGTCGTCGGACGCCGCGCTGGTGGAGTGGCAGTCGCAACTACTGATAAAAAACCCTGGCGAGGCCGCAAAAGCACCTGGCGCTCGAGCGAAGCGCAACTCGGCGAGCACACTGGCGGACGTGCTGTGGAACGCGGACCAGCAGTGAGCAAGTCAGTCGCGTCGGAGACCTGAAAACACAATCTCGCAAAGGTGAACCCGCGAGGCTTTATACTTCAACCAGCACAGCAGTCGTTGCATCTAAGGAAATGTGCCTCGTTCCAACGAATTGAGAGGTGCTGTTGTTGGTGGTGGGTGTCTGCGGAGTCGTTGATTGCCTGTTCTTCAGCTTGAAGATGATGCTAATCACGACCGTGGGACGTTGGAGATTGAAATGCAGAGGTTGCGGACGATTTTCTGGCACCACCTCGACTTGCCTTGGGATCACTCACAGCGACGGTACTTGTGTGTTATCCAAAGCCGCAGAGCAAACCGACCGCGTTGGGCACTCTGCAATTTCCCAAGCGCGGCTCAAGCCTCAGCAAGATCTTCCATGCAGAGACTTGCTCTCTTCCTGCTGGCTGCAAGCTGCTTCGAGGTCTCCACGACTGCTCTGGACGTGGCTGCCCCATGGGAGCAGTACATCCTCTCACCCTCATCGCGTGATGTCCTGCCCGCCAGTATCTACAGCACGAGTGGTGACGCCACGCTGGACGCACTCGACCCTCTTGCTGTGACTCTCACTGGGGATGGGTCGACCGTCACGTTCGACTTTGGGCGGCAGATGAACGGCTTCCTCACTATCGACTTCGGCCCCTCCACGACCCCCGAAGCGCTCGTAGGCGTCGCCTTCACCGAGAACAAAGCCTACATCGGCATCGAGTCGGACAACTCGACGGATACGGGTGTTCGCGACGGCACCATCTACGCAGTCGCGGAGCCTAGCGGGTCCTTCACCTTCGGTCGTGAGTTCGCGCGAGGGAGCTACCGGTACTTGACGCTCTCGACCAGCACGGCCAACGCCACCGCCCAGATCACAGCTGTCACCTCGCACTTCACTGCTTCCCCGTTCACGGACGCCGACAAGCTGCGGAACTACTCGGGCTACTTCTACAGTGACGACGATCTGCTCAATCGGATCTGGTACGCGGGTGTGTACACGATCCAGCTATGTACGATCGCTGCGAACGAGTCTCGCGCGATTCCCCCGACGATCACCGACTACGGGTGGTTCAACAACGTCACAGTGAGTAACGTCGAGGCGGGCGGCGAGGTGCTTGTGGATGGTGCCAAGCGAGACCGCACGCCGTGGGCTGGTGACTTCGGCGCCTCTCTCATGGCCAAGAGCGTCTCGCTCAACGCGGACAATCTCCGCCCAGTGAGAAACTCCATCTTGTCGCTGTTCGCGCTCCAGGACCCGGCGGGCCAGCTCCCATACGGCGGCTCGCCCATGTCAGACCTCTTCAGCACGATTGGTCTCAACTCCAACACATATCACCTGTGGGCTCTCATCGTGCTGGCCGACTACACCAGCGTATCGGGGGATGTCGACACGTTCAAGGCGATGTGGAACCAGTCGAAGCTCGGGTTTGACTTCATCCTTGCGCAGCTGGACTCGGCGGACTGGCTGCTCGAAATCACTACTTCGGCTGACTGGGGCCACGTGGGTCAGACTGGCAAGACTATTGTTGGGAATATTCTACTATTTCGCGCGTTGAGCCTCCACGCGAGCCTCGCCAACGAGCTGGGACTCGATGGAGCCACGCTCAACGGTACAGCGTTCGAGCAGGTCGCTGCGGAGATCAAGTCTGCAATCAACTCGAACCTGTGGGACGAATCGGCCGGCATGTATTACGACAACACCACGGCGGTGGGCCACAATTTGCATCCACAGGACGGCAATGCGCTTGCCATTCGATTCAACGTCACGGAGTCGCCAGATCAAGCGGAGTTGATCTCGGCTGGCCTCGTGACTCGGTGGAACGAGTTTGGTGCAGTGTCTCCCGAGGGCGGGAACGCCATCTCGCCGTTCATCACTGGCTTCGAGGTGGACGCGCACTTCTTGGCTAGTCCAGGGGACTCTTCGCGGGCAGTGGAGTTGCTGCGCCGGCAGTGGGGCTACATGCTGCAGACTTTCAGCAACTCGACCTTCATCGAGGGGTACAACGACGCAGGAGAGCTCTCGTACCCGTTTTACGAGACCGGTTCCGAGGCGTTCATCTCGCACGTACACGCCTGGTCGACGGGACCGGTGTCCTCCATGGTGCTTTTCCTCGGTGGCCTGCGCTCAATCAGTGACGCTGATAGGACGTGGGTGTTCCAGCCGCACGCTGCCGGTTCAGGAATCAGCAGCTTGCAGACGGGGTACACTCTTGGGAGCGGCACGTTTGCAGTCGACTGGACTACTAATGTCGACGAGCGCACGTTCTTCCAGGCTGAGGTCGTGACTCCCGCCGGAACGACGGGCGAGATCTGGGTGCCGACGTTCGGGAAATCCTCGTCAGCGATCGAGATCTTCATCAACGGCGAGATAGTGTGGAGCTGTGGTCATGTGGAGTCGTCGACGGTTGGTGAAGTGGCTGCGACAGCCAGCTATGTGGTCGTGTCTGGAGTTCAAAGCAGCGGTGGTGTCTTCAGCGTCGTGGCGAGGGAGAGCAAGAACTAGAGATCGATCTCAGTCGGTTCAATCCGACTTGACGATATCTGGGCCAGCCTGATACACCCTCGGTGTCCTCTCAACACGCTTATGCAATTCGTCCCAGTGGTATTGCGTCCCAACGCTTTAGAATCATCCAACACCTGCAAGCACATCTCGGTCATCTCGCTCGGTATCCCATCCCCGACGAGTCCGTCGCGTTGAACCGATGGTTCCTTTGCGCTATCCAGTGGTTCATTAGCCAAAAGTGATTCGACCTGTCGTTCGGTTGGATGACACCGACAATCCCCACAGACTGCTTTAGCATGATGATCACTGCCTCTAAGGGTCGAGAAGGATTGGGAACGCGCGAGCTTCTCTTGTGATAGTGTCTCCATCCCGCTTGAAATGCAATGAGAATCCCGAGTCAACGTGAGACCCTTCATTGGAGACTTCAGCCTCGACGACCCGCGTCGTTTGATCATCAATTTAGCCAGTCATAAGGGTACCGTTCGTATCCGTTTGGCATCCCAGTGAAACTCCCAATCTTTGTATAACCTACAACATATAATACCATAAATCTTACAACATCCAGCGTTTCGAACATTTGATCTCCTTTAGTTAGCTCCACTAACTCCATTTTTGCATATAGTTTAGATCGGCTTATCGACAGGTTTGACTGTACGATGTACCCGTACCCATTCATCCTTTTCGTGCGGAAGTATCGGGGTACGCTGTACCGGTCTAGGTCCACTGGTCTGCATTGCCATCACCCTCATCACCTCGCGCTGCGCCTGCTCGAGGCGCTTCCTTGACCGCCTGCCGCTGCCGCTGCCCGCCGCCACCGCCCAGATCAGTCGCCTACAGCTCCATCGCACTCTGCGCCCGCTGCCGCTCCGCCATGCCCGAGTTCCTCGTCTTCTTCGTGCACCGGCACTTTGAGTTCCGCTACCCGGAGCTGGAGGCGCTGCTGGCTATGCAGGGACTGCCGCTGGACGCCGCGACGGCCGCGGCCATGGCGGCCGCCGACCCGTCACGCTCGCCGCTGCTGCGGCTGTCGCTGCCGACCGTGGCGCACGCGACGTTCCTCTCGGCGCGCGGCATCCTGGTCAAGGGCGTGTACGAGGTCTGGGGCCACGCGGCCGCCACGAGCGACTACGCGCGGCTCGTGGCGTCGGTCGCGGCCTGCGCGGCGCCCGACAAGCAGCGCGTGGTGCAGGACGCCGGGTGCTCGTGGCGCATCAGCGTCGACGCGTTCGGCAAGAAGCTGAGCATGGACGAGCAGCGCGCGCGCCGCGACAAGTTCCGCGAGGTGCTGCCGTTCGCCGGGCCGGTGCAGATGCGCGAGCCCGACGAGACCTTCCTCGTGCTCGAGGAGTTCGCGGTCGACGAGGGGGACCTGCCGCCGGACGCCGTGCCCAAACAGCTGCTCTTCCTGCGCGAGGTCGCCGGCAGCGAGAAGAACCGCGGCCGAGGCGGCGCGCGCGACCTGGTGGACCAGCAGACGCTCAAGCGCCGCGCGTACATCGGGCCGACGTCCATGGAGTCGGAGATGGCGCTGCTCATGAGCAACATGGCGCTGGTGCAGCGCCACGACCTGGTCGTCGACCCGTTTGTCGGCACCGGCAGCGTGCTCATCCCGTGCGCGACCCACGGCGCCGTCTGCTACGGCACGGACATTGACATCCGCGTGCTGCTGGGCACGGGCGTCGGCGTCTCTGGCGCTGGCGCTGCGGACGATGCGGCCAGCCGCGTGAACGTGCTCTCCAACTTCAGGCAGTACGGCCTGCCGCTGCCGGAGCTCATCCGCGCCGACAACTCGCGGTCCCCGCTGGTCGAGCGCTGCCGCGACCTGTTCGACGCCGTCGTGTGCGACCCGCCGTACGGGATCCGCGCCGGCGCGCGCAAGAGCGGCCGCAAGCGCAGCAAGAAGGACGCCGAGCCGGCGGCGGCGGCCGTCGACAAGACCAAGCTGCCCAACTACATCCCGCCGACGCAGCCGTACGCGGCCGAGGACGTCATGAGCGACCTGCTCGAGTTCTCGGCGCGCACGCTGCGCGTCGGCGGGCGACTCGTGTACCTGCTGCCGACGACGTACGAGTACACGGACGCGGACCTGCCGCGCCACCCGCGGCTGCGCGTGGTCGCCAACTCGGAGCAGAAGCTGACCACCAAGTACGCGCGCCGCCTCATCACCATGGTCAAGCTCGCGGCGGACGGGTCGGACGCGGGCCTGCCGGTGACTGCGACCGCCGTGGTCGCGGACGGATCGGCCAGCTTCGCCAACCTGCGGGAGAAGATCCGCAAGCGCAAGTCGCCCGACGCGGCGCAGGACGAGCAGGACAACTAGGTCTCGCGAGGGATTGGGCACTGGAAATGCAACGCCACGACTTAGAGGAAGCGGTCAGCGAGTTGAGAGCCCACGGCAGCCGTTGGAGGGGTGGAACGCGTTGAAGTGTGAAGGGATACGCTGTATCATACGGTATTAGACGCTTGAAATCACAGTCTTGGACAAGATACTGTGGAATAACCTGTATTATCCCGATTACAGATCGCAATTGGCGCCAATTTCACTGCAAATTGGCGCGCTCCTCTCATTCTCGGACTCAGGTCAGGAGTGCAGTTATCGATACGAAAAACAAGTCAACTAGTCTGTTATCCGATGCCTGTTCAAAGTTTTGAACTGCGTCAGTCCGCCACTTTGACCGGCAAGCGGAGCCATGGAGCAGCCGCCACTGACGCTCTCGTGCGCGCTGGTGCGGCTCGGGGCGGCGGGCGACGTGCGTGAGCTTGGCGAGGCGGCGCTGGCCACGGCGGGCGGCGTGTTCGCCGTGTCGCTGGGCCCGCAGCGGCTCGTGAGCGAGCTCAAGGAGGCCATCAAGCGCAAGAAGCCGCACGACCTGCGCCACGTGGACGCGGACGCGCTCTCGCTCTTCCTGGCGACGGACGCCGGCGGATCGCAGTGGCTCTCGGACGAGCACGACGCGGCACTCTCGCTCGAGATCCACGACGCGCCGGTGCACGAGGCGGTCGTCGAGATGCTCCTGCGCTCGGGCGGCGTGCTGCGGCCGACCAAGCCGCTGCACCGGTACTTCCTAGGCGGGAGCCTGCCGCCGCCGGGTCCGGAGGAGATCCACCTGCTGGTCGTGGTCCCTGCGGTGCCCATAGGCAAGAGGAAGATGCGAGCGCAGGAGGCGGCGCACCAGCGCGCAGCCAAGGCCAAGCAGCACCACGGAGACGACGACGACGACATCTACGCGAGCGTCGTGCGCGTCATGGACAGCGACGAGGAAGGAGCGAACGACTACCCCGAGCCGCCCAGGCCGCTGCGCAACGTGGAGGAGCTGTATCGGCGGATGGGCAAGGAGTACGCGTCGTCGGCGCCTCCTCTTCTGCAGCGAGGGCCCAACGCCGCGGAGCAGGAGCGCCAACGTCCCAAACTGGAGATTGGCGCGTCCTCACGGGCCGGCCGCACAGTGCTACCCGACCAAGTGTCGGCGCTGCTTCACTCGCGGTACATCCACCGCAGCACAGGCTCTCCCCCAAGCAGCGGCGTCTTTGGGAGCAGGTTTACTGCGCCAAGGCGCATTGCAACACTGTCGACTGCCGACGGATCGAGCGCCGACCGGGCCATTGAACTCATGGAGATCGACAGCGTCAGCCCGGTGACTCCCTCCGCAGACTTTGCGTCTCGACTGGATCGAGGATCCGTGGGTGGAGACGCACCAAGTCCGTGTGTGCGACCCGGTGGCGGCCAATTTCTGTCGGCTTTCCAGTCACTCCAGGAGCTACAGCAGCCATCGTCACCGCCCAGCACACCGAGTGAGCCGATCGATTTCTTTTCGCCAAGCCGATTGGACGGACAACAAGGAGCAGATGTCAAGCCTGATGTGAAGCCTGACTTGTCGACGCCCAGCGCCTGGAATGCACGCGGCGGCTCGAACGCGGTCGAAGCCACGGCCGCGATGTTTGAACGCTTGAGCCAGTTCGATTGCGATCCAAGCCCGTCCTCCTTTGTCGCCGTTGGTCACGGATACGGCATTCCATCGTCTTCTCAATGGTCGAGCCCCTTCTCCGCTTCCCAGCCACCGCCGTGGCAGCAGATACCAATGCCAGCGCAACTTCTAGAAGTACCATCGAATGAGGAGGAGGCACCAGCCCCGCCGCCTGAGCCAGCAATCGTCTTTTCAGAAGAGCAGAACAAGTTCATCAGCCTGGCCGTCGAACAGCGCCGTAATTTGCTTCTGGTGGCGCCTGCAGGGTACGGCAAGTCGGCCGTGATGAAGACCATCATCCAGCTCTTCGGCAGCTCCCTGCCGTCGATCAATGATCAGCTTGTATGCGGACTCTGTGCACCGACAGGCAAAGCGGCGTCCCTGATCGGTGGTCGCACGCTGCACTCCTACTTGGGCATTGGGATCGGCCGCGGATCGGTCGACGACTGGGTGAAGCGCGTCCGGTCCGCGTCCTTCCTGAAGCCAACGCTGAAGGCGCTGCGAGCCGTCCAGGTGCTCTTGATCGACGAGATCTCCATGGTGAGCGCGCAGTTCCTGGACCAGATCTCTGAGTACCTCCAAAAGATCCGGGGCAACTCCAAGCCGTTTGGCGGCATCCAGATGATCCTCGTCGGTGATCTGTGCCAGCTGCCGCCGGTTGAGGGATCGTTCATGTTCCGCTCGCTCGAGTACGCGCGAGCCAAGTTCCAGTCGTACCAGTTCACCAAGTGCTTCCGGCAGGACGACCCCGAGTTCGTGGCGATGCTGAACGAGGTGCGGTTCGCGCGCTGCTCGGAGCAGACCATGTCCACGTTGCGCAAGTGCACGAGCATCGCGCCTGAGTACGCGAACGGCCTGACGCCCATGCGGATCGTGTCGACCAACAAGGAGGTGGACGCGATCAACGAGCGCGAGCTGATGGCGCTGACGTACGACTCGAATATCGAGGTGATGACGTACAATGCGCGCGTCTCGCAGTTCGCGAACCCGAAGAAAGCCGAGGCGTACCGGAAAGCGGATGGGATCCCCGAGTTCGTAAAGCTCGCGGTCGGCTGCCAGGTCGTGGTGACGCAGAACATTGGGCAGGGGATCGTGAATGGGACCCAGGGCTGCATCACCGCCGCCGACGCGAAGAAGATCGAGCTGCGCCTGCAGGACGGCAACAACGCGACGATCGAGTACTTTGCGTACAAGGACCCAGAGCAGCCAGACGTGTTCCTGGCCAACACGCTGTTCAGCTACATGCCCGTCCGGCTCGGGTACGCGTCGACGGTGCACAAGGCGCAGGGCATGACGCTGCAGCTGCTCGAGGTGGACCTGAAGCGCGTGTTCGCGCACGGCCAGCTGTACACGGCGCTGTCGCGCGTGACGGACCTGCGCGGGCTGATCGTCAAGAACCTGACGCAGCGCGCCTTCATCTGCAGCGAGGCCGTGCACGAATTCTACCGGAAGCTGGGCAAGGGCGGCGACGTCATGATGGGCACCTGCGCGTGAGCTGTCGGAGCGCCGGCGTGTGGTATGTGGTGAATTGCGAGTGGTGTGTTGTGGTTGGGAGCGGCGGCTGCAGCCGTAGGTGTATTATATAATCGATCGAGTCCGTTGCCGCGTGTATGGGGATGCATGAGCGGTCACGTGGAGAATCGACTGCAACCGGGACAAGTTGGCTCGACTGGCGAAATGGACCCACCGAGTTTCCGCGAATAGGGTCGTGTGGTTGGTCGAATAGAGCGCCATTTCGTCCAATCACTGACATAACACGTCGCCAGGCGACGCCAGCGGGGTGGCGAGGCGCACGTTGAGCCCGGCCTCTCCATCATCGGTGCTCGCCAGCATCGTCATCGCCACGCCCTGCATCACGTCGATGCCACTGACTCACGCCAAGAAAGCTGACGCCAGCGAACGAACGCGGCGGATGATACCGACGGGCGGCGCGAGCGTCTCCCCCGCCGATCGCGCCAGCGGCTCCGCGCTCGGGTCATGCAGCGGTCTCAAATGGCAGCGCGTGTGGTTTCTTGGGGGCCCGGACAGGTCACGGCGCTTGGCCGGACAGGTCATGGCGCTTCCCGGTTCCAGAGAGCGGCGGGGATGGGACGCACAGAGTTGACCACAGCGTGCAGAGGCTGCGCAGACGACAGTCAGTCGCCTCTCGCCTCTCGCCTCTGTCGAGGGAGGCTCGCTTCCTCGGCAATCAGCCAGCCCGCTGGCCGCTGGGTGTGGCCCACGCACTCGCTCGGTCGCTCTGGGTGCCTCTGCGACCGACAACGAGGCGTCCGGGCCGAATCATCGAGACGCTCGCCCGAGGCGCCGCGCTGACTGCTGCTGCCCACTGCGACTGGACCATGGAATGAACTGGCAGCATGCATGTCTGCATGGGAGTCAATCCTCTTGGGTGGAGTATGGCGGATGAGTCGCCACGTGGAAACGTTCCAAGAAACCTGCGTAACTCGATATCCCGCAAATGACGACGGCTTACTTTCGGGGATTGAGCACCAAATCAAGTCACAGCTCTCGCGGGTCGCAAATGACGCCTCAAACCAATACGCTTTCATGCTTCAAAACCCGGTAGGTTCAGTAGAACCTTGATTGTGAGGTTTTCTATTCGTCAAGGTTGGTGGAATAAACCTCGTTTCATACAATGAACAAATGAGATCGTGACACCGACGAGGGGTCGGGGAACGCCAAGCCTTTGAACGGTACAGTACGGCAACGCCAAAAACGGGCCCGAACGCCGTCCGAGACGGACAGAAACGGGTATGTGATGGGCGCCGGGTGCTCGTTCCTCCTAATATCCCTGCGAGACTCATTGCAGACGGGGAAGAAGTGTATCCACTCGGTCTGCTGCCGTTTCCAGCACGAACGCTCGTCCCAGGCTACCTCCTATGTCAAATACCCTGGCGGCAGAGCGTATTGTCGCCCGGTCGCGGGTTCCACCTCCCATCGGACATAACTCTGTATGCAATCATACAGGTCGCCGGCCCCGCCCGCCGCTTGGCTTGCCGTGCCTTGCCGCTGGCTGCCGGCGCGCACAAGGCGAAAGATAACGAAAGCCACCGGCTGCGAGCACGGGCGACCGAGGACCGGCAGCCCCGCGCTCTCGCCGCCGACGCGCCCCGAGCGACCCACGAACCCGTAAGCGCATGTCCTGCGGTAGCGGCGCGTCCGGCGCGCGGACCCGCGGCGGTCCAACGCGCGCCGGTGCCCTGGTTGCGGCGGTAGCGCGCGGCAGAGTTTAACATGCGAATGCTGGCGCGGACCGAGCAGATGAGCGAGGCGGGCAGCCCGCGGCCGCCGGCCGGCAACGACGCGGCACCCGTGACGGACGGCGCCATGCGCTCGCAGACGTGCGTCGAGTTCCTGCACATCATGAAGGAGTTCTCCGAGTCGTCCTGCGACGCCAGCGAGGCCGTACAGCGCGTCGACTCGCTCGTCAGCCAGGACGCGCAGCTGCTGCGCCTCTTCCCCATCTCACGCAGGGACCGCGAGCAGGCCGACGGCTCGAGCCCGGCCGACCGCCTGAGCCTGGCCCGAAGCGACGGCAGCACGGACGGCAGCGCCTCGAGCGCCAGCTCGAGCGGCGACGATGGTCGCCCGGACGACGAGCTGCAGCGATGGATCGAGCTCGACCTCGAGATCGACCACCGCATGGACGTGTTAGACTTCCACCACGAGCAGCAGCACCTGAACATCGCGTCCGGCGTGCACAAGGCCGCGCGGCCCGCAGTAGCAGCCGCCGGACGCGCACCGCCCAGCGGCGCGCTGCCCAAGTCGTTCGTGGCCGCGCTCAAGTCGACCGCGCGGCCCGCGCCCGCGCTGCTCATGGACAAGAAGAGCTCGCTCGCGGCCGCGCTGCTGGACGACGCCGAGGACGACGGCGGGTTGATGGCGGACGCAGCCGCCGGCGTCAAGCGGCAGCGGCTGGCCGTCGGCCACGCGCTCTACCGGGCGACCGGGTCCCGCCAGCCGTCGCAGCAGCAGCAGCACCAGGAGGCAAGCGACAGCGAGAGCAAGGCCGGCGACGACGACGACGCCAACGTCTGGGGCATGGAGAACGACGGGTACGAGCAGGACCTGCTCGCGTCCATCGACCACGCCGTGCTCTGCGACCGCGAGAACCGCTTCCTGCAGTGGGATCTCGAGATGGAGGCACAGCAGCAGCAGCAGCAGCAGCAGCAGCAGCAACTCATGGGCCTGCGGACGGGCAGCGCGACGGCGTCCGTCGCAGGGAAGACGCCGAGTGCAGCGTCGGCCAGCGGCATCTCCATCTCCACCACCGGGGGGCGCGCACTGGACGGCGGCTCGGCATCCTCTAGCGCAGGCTCCTCGACCGTGACGACGCCGTCCGCGGCGTTCAAGAAGCTCGTGATGAGCAGCAGCCCGCGCGCCGAGCGCATGTCCAAGAGCCCGTCCAACGTGGACATCGTCGAGGACTGGAACAGCATCGACTTTGGCACGTTCCAGAACCGCACGGTCAGCCACATCCTGAGCTCCTGCCTGCACAAGCGCAAGCTCCACCACCCGTACAAGAACCAGGTGCAGCTGGTCAACTTCAGCGTCCCAGGCGGCTCTGGCAGCGGTAGTGTCCCTGCGCACGCGTCCGGAGCGTCGTCCGCTGCTGGAGCCGGGCTGCCAGGCTCGGGGACGCCGGGCGCGGCCTCGACGGCCGTGAACGCGCTCCCGCTCTCGCAGCACCAGACCCCGCAGCAGATGCAGGCCCAGCAGCACCAGCTGGGAGGGTCGCTCGCGTCGAGTCTAGCTTTTGGCGGCCAGGACCACGGCGGCAGTCTTGGCGCGTTCGTGCCGCTGCTTGCCGGGCCGGACGCTCTCTCGGCGAGCATGGGCGGCTCGGGGTCGAACCAGCCGGGCTTGCTGGCTGCGATGGCCGGGAAGGGACTCAAGGGCGAGAAGAAGCAGCCGAAGAAGCGCGAGGAGCGCAAGCGGCTGCTGCTCAAGATGCAGGAGACGTTCGCGGACCTGGAGGGCACGTTCACGGAGCAGGACTTGGACGTGAAGGGCATCGTGGGTCCCGGCGGCGCCGTGCTGTCCAAGCTGGCGCTCGCCAAGCTCGAGAACCTGCCGCTGCCGGACCTGGCCAACCTGCCGCAGGACCTGCGCGAGCTCAAGCGCAAGATCGAGGCGACGGAGCACAAGGTCGAGGGCACCAAGCACCGCCACCGCAAGGGCGGCCCGTGCCCGCGCTGCCAGGTGCAGAACCAGCTCCGCGCCGCCAAGCGCGCGTACCACAAGCGGGCCGTCGCGCACAAGAAGCTGCCGCACGTGGCGGCGGCGTCGGCGGCGGCCGCGGCCGCTGCGATTGCCGCGAGCGAGGCGCTGGCCGCGGCGTCTGCCCCAGCTCCTGCTCCGTCGCTCGACGACATTGACATGCCGATGGCGGGCGAGGGAGACTCGGACGAGACGGTGTCGGTGGACACCATCTCGTCGCCGCCGTCCGGCCTCTCGGCCCCCGTGGTCATGTTCAAGGCGGAGGGAACCCCGTCGGGCGTCAAGATGGCGGGGGGCGGCGCCGCGACGAAGACGAGCGAGCCACTGGTGGCGACGCCGGTAGCGCTCGCTCCTCCGCGCCGACCTGCGACGGCGGCGCTACATCTGTCCGACGGCGCGGGTCGCGCCATGGCGGCCAGTCTGCTGGCGTCGTCGCCGTCGCTGTCTCCTGCGGTGGCGCCCGCGTCCGCGCCGACGCTCGCGCCGTCGCCGCTGCCGCCGTCGTTCGCCTCTCGTCCCTTGCGACCGTGCGGCAACCCGGCGGCGTCGGCCTCGTCGTCCGCCGTGTCGTCCCGGTCCGTGTCGCCGACGGTCTCGGGCGGCTCGTCCGGGTCCCCGGAGTCGGCGTCCTCGACGTCGCCGGCGATCCAGCACGTGACAGTGTCGTCCGCCTAGACGGAGCGGTCGTGGCGGTCTGTGCGGCGGTCGGTGTGGGTGGAGGCCGCCATGCATATAGAAAATCGAGTCGCGAGCGAGTGGTCCCGAGAGCGAGCAAGGAGAGGCGAGGAGGAGAGGGAAGTATTTATTAGAGAGCACGAGTCGCCCGCGCCAGCCACTGCCCACGACGCCACTGCCCACGGAGAGGAGCGCGAGCCAGCCGGCCGCGTAGACGACGGCAACGGGCCTCGACCGAGAGGAAGAAGACGCGTGCGCGGGCTTCCACTGCTTCTCCCCGCTTGCTCCTTCACTCGCGCGTAGAGCCTGCCACCCGCTCTCGCCCTCACTGAGAATATAGACCGGCTTGCTGCCACCTCCGCTGCTTGCTGCCTCCCCTGCTTGCTCGTTGCGTCAAGGTCAGAGCGACGGCTTGACACGCTGCCGGGCTGTGCAGATGGAGTTCATGTCTGTCCGTCGTCCGCTATCGCCGGCCAGTGGGCGTGCTTGCGTGCTGCCGAGTCGGTCGACGCCTGGCAGTGAGTGCAGACACTGAGAGAGGATCCACGCGCGGTCGGCATATATACAAGGTAGTGGGTGCATTGACGGGTTTACTGCCGCGGCTCAGCTGTCGTCCTCGACCTCGGCCCGCGGCTTGGCGTTCTGGATGAGCCTGGCGTCCAGCAGCGCGAGGCGCGCGCAGCGGGTCTTGAGTTTGCTCTCGGTCCACTGCATGTTGTTGGTCTTGATGTCGCGCTCCATGGCCTTGAAGTCCTCCCCGTGCTTGGCGAGGAGCCTGCGCAGGTACTTGACCTCCTCCTCCGACATGTAGTTGTCCGGCCGGCGGTGGTTGCGCTCGCTCAGCAGGTCGCTGTCGGGCACGTGGAAGAGCTTCTCCTCATCCGCGGCCTCGAGCGTGCCGTCCGCCGCCGCCACATCCTGGCGGATGGCGTGGTACGCATTCGGGTCGGCCGTCAGCCCGATGCGCTCGTAGTTCTGCCGCGTCGTGCGCGAGTGGTCCCACTGGCCCTGCACCTTGGCGTCGCGCACGAACCGCGTCTTGAACTTGCGCAGCGGCTTCTGCTTGCGCGTCACCTTGACCTTGTCGCGCTGCTTGATCTTGCGCCCGTACCGCACCATCGTTTGCAGTCGCGCAGGCGCACGGAGACGCAGGCGGAGGACGAGGAAGCGGTCGAATGCGCCGCTTGATGCAGGGCGATTCGGTCTCGTTGACTGGATGGAAGCGGGTGGGTGGGCAGGAATGGTCGCCACGTACTCCCCCGCGCGAGTGACATCATGGACCCCTTTTTCGCGCGCGTCGCAGCCTCCGAAACGCGTTCCTCTCTCATCTCGGATTGGCTGGTTTCACTTTATCCCAGCTTGTGATTGGCTGAAATCAGTCGATCACACCGCTCCAGAGTGACGCTCCTCGACGCTCGTCCGCCGTTGCGCAGCGCTTCTCGACGTCATTGCCGGCTCGGAGCAGCCACCCGCTCGCTCCACTTCTCCCTGCTCCTCCCGCCGCTCCTGCTGCTGCCCACGCCTCCTCCGCCATGTCCGCTCCAGCCTCAGCGCTCACCCAGGCTCCGGGTTTGCCTGCCGCTCCGGCCGCGACGCTGGACGCGGCGGCCAAGCGCGCGGACGAGGCGGCGAGCGCGACGGCGTCCACGGTCGGCAGCTCGGCGCCGAGCAGCCCGAGCCACGCGGGCGGCGAGCTGACGCCGGCCGAGCAGGTGCAGGCGGCGCTGGGCCGGCTGCTGGGCGTCAGCTCGACGTTTAAGGACCTGCAGCCGGGCAAGGACTCGGTGTCGACGCGCGAGGAGACGATCGCCATGATGAATCACTACCTGGGGCGCCTGGGCATGGCCGGCCGCATCGAGCGCGAGCTGTCCGTCATCCACGTGGCCGGCACCAAGGGCAAGGGATCGACATGCGCCATGGTGGAGCGCGTGCTGCGCCAGGCCGGCTACAAGACGGGCCTCTTCACCTCGCCGCACCTCGTGTCGCCCTGCGAGCGCATCCGCGTGGACGGCCGGCCCATCGCTGACCAGACCTTCCTGCGCGCCTTCAGCGCCGTCTGGGACGGGCTCGAGCAGACCGCGCACCGCAGCGACGGCTACCCGCCCATGGCCTGGTTCTTCCGCTTCCTCACGCTCATGGCGCTGCGCGTCTTCCTGGACGAGCAGTGCGACGTCGTCATCCTCGAGGTCGGGCTCGGCGGCCGCCTCGACGCCACCAACGTCTTCCGCAAGCCCGTCGTCTGCGGCGTCACCACGCTCGACCTCGACCACACGCGCATCCTGGGCAACACGATCGAGCGCATCGCGCACGCCAAGGCCGGCATCTTCAAGGAGGGCGTGCCCGCCTTCACCACGCAGTCGCAGGAGCCCGCCGCCATGCGCACGCTCGAGGAGTGCGCCGCCGAGACGCGCACGCCGCTCTTCAAGGTGCCCGGCATCGACGCGTTCGGGCCCGAGGGGTCTGCGTGCCGCCTGGGCATGCAGGGTGACTACCAGCGCGTGAACGCCGGCCTGGCCGTCGCGCTCGCGTCCACCTGGCTGCGCGCCAAGCGACACGGAGGGGACGTGGCCGTCACTGGCGCGGACTACGCGAGCATGCTCGAGCCGGTGGTGCGCGAGGGCCTGCGCCTCGCCTTCTGGCCCGGCCGCTCGCACCTCATGGATGACGCGGCGCACCAGACGCGCTACTACATTGACGGCGCGCACACGCTGCGCAGCCTCGAGTGCTCGGCCGACTGGTACCGCCAGGCGATCGCCGCGGCGGACGGCAAGAAGCGCGCGCTCATCTTCACCATCCACCACGAGCGCAACGTGGCGCGCGTGTTCGCGCCGCTGCTGGCGCTGCCGCCGTTCGACCGCGTGTACTTCTGCCCAACGAGCTCGTCGCGCCCGAGCCTGGCCAAGGTGCACAACTTCTCCGAGTCGCTGCTGGAAGCCGACCACGCGGACGTGCTCAACAAGTACTCGCCCGAGGAGCTGGCCGCGCTCGACGACGTCTCGCAGGAGCCGCATGCGTGGCACTCGACGCTCGCGCGGCTGTGGCGCGCGCTCAAGACCCACGTGGCGCTCGAGGAGCCGGCTGCGGGCCGCGTCGTGGCGGTCAAGGACTCGGTCGTGGACTGCGTGCACGAGCTGCGCGCGTCCGTCGAGGCGGCGGCCGCCCGCGGGGACAAGGAGGAGTGGAGCGTGCTCGTCACCGGGTCCTTGTACCTGGCTGGCGAGTCGCTCGAGCTGCTCGGCTGGCAGGAGTAGCCTCGTGGCCGTCGCTTGGCCTCGCACGTGGTGATTGGTATCGTAAATGGCTGGAGAGGACGGCCACAAGGCGGCAGCACTCCGTGCAAGCCGGTCGGTGGAGACACGCGGCCGCTTCCATGCAGCGCTTTCGCACGCCGCCCCTCGAGGCCCAGCCGTGCATGACAGGAGGACGCGCAGCATTATATGAACGGGACCCCTTGCAACCCCATGGACGTCAACGCGGTCAAGCTGCATTGTGTGCACTAAACTGGTCACTGGCTGCTCAGTTGTGTGCAGTGTCACGTGCGACGCGTGACGGCCGTTTACCATACTTTAATCAAAATAGTTCCGTGCATCAAGCAATCGTTGACCGCATGGGCCGGCCGCCGCTCTCGGCCTTCCTCCTCGCCGCCTGCGCGCTGCTCGCGGCCCCTGCGCGCGCCTGGCGCTGGGGCAGCGGCGGACGCGCGCGCTGGGACTTCCAGTGCCAGTTCGCGGGCGCCGGCGCGTCCGTGGTGACGGCCCAGCCGCACGCGGCGAGCGCCATCTGCGGCGACCTGTGCCTGCTCTCGCCCGCGTGCTCGCACTGGAGCTGGACGCCGTCGGCGGGCGGCGGGGCCGGCGACAAGGACGGCACGTGCTGGCTCCGCGGCGGCCCCACGGGCGGCGTGTCGGCGCACGGCACAGGCACGTGCGGGTTCCTGCCGGAGCGGTTCGCGCTGGACGAGTCGGCGGCATTCGACCTGGGCGTCGGCGCGCTGGCGACGCCCACGAGCGGCAGCTTGACGGACAAGGAGGCCGAGGCGCTGCTGCGGACGCTGAACTTCCTCCGCCTGGGCCGCGGGGTCGGTCGGCTGCAGCTGGACGTGCGGCTGCTGCTGGCGGCGCGCGACCTGGCGGCCTCGTGCCCGGCGTGGAGCAACACGGAGGTCTCTCGGCTGCCTGTCAAGGGCGTCGGAGGCGGCGGCGACGCACTCGCACTCGCGATGGTGGCGGCCAGCGACGCCAAGGTCGAGAAGGTCCTGGACACGTGGGTGTCCGCTCCAGAGACGACCGAAAGCGTGCAGCCGTCGGCGTCGCGTGCCGTCTTCTCGCCGAACGTGACGGCTGTGGGCCTAGCCAAACAGAGCGACAGCTACTGCCGCACGCTGGAGGTCGCGCGCGCCAACGAAGGGCGGCGCGCATCGACCACCACGACGGTGTGGACGCTGCTGATGTACTGACGGCAGTGGCGGTTCCTCGCACTTGGACACAACAACAAGGATCCGTGCTCTGTGATCTTGACTCAATTGACCTCATCGCCTCCTCGTCACAAAAAGCAAGCCTACAGCGGGTTGACGGTCTGCTTGAACTCGACGGCGATGTGCGAGGCCTTCGTGACGCTCTTCTTGACCGTCTCGTTCGCGAGGTCGCTGCGGTTGACCCAGCCGTGCACCACGTCCGAGAAGTCGACGACGCCGCTGCGCTCGCCCACGACTCCCGACTGGGCCTTGAGGATCCGCTGCGCGCTGCCGCCCTCGCGCACGTTCTCCAGGTCGTTGCCCGCCGACAGTAGCAGCTGCGACACCTGCGTGATCTGCTGCGCCAGCTTGTCCACGCCGCCCTCTCCACTGATCGTCTCCACTGATCGCGTCGGCCACCCTCCACGACAGGTGGAACGACACGTGGCCCTTGAACACGGGCTCAGCCGTGGCCGACTGCGCTGCCCCGATGTACGCGCCCAAGCAGTAGCCGTAGCTGCTGGTGCTCGAGACACCGGCCTCCGCCTGCAGGTACTCGATGGCGTCGCGCAGGCGCTTGCCCGTGTCGCCCGGGAACGCGTGCCTCTCGAGCCAAGCGGCCTCACTCGGCTCGTCGCTAGCGTCGACGATCCAGTCGCCGTCCGTCAGGTCCACGACCGCCACGACGTACCCTAGCTAGCCGAGCGCCTCGGCGTCCTGCTTGATACGGCCACTGTCGATGCTGAAGATGTCCGGGAAGGCGAGGACCCTGGCGTGGCCGTCGAAGGGCCAGCCACGAAGAGCGACGTGCCGTTGAACGTCTTGGCGACGCCCTGGCCGCCGGCGCTCGCGAGCGAGGGCTCCATCACCACGGGGCAGCAGCTCATGACACAAGGGAGAGGTGGAGGAGGGCGGAGGCTTGGACGCGAGTAGGGAAGGGATGGAGGCAGGCAAGAGGGCGGAGGCGGGGGTCATCAAGCGGGATGGGCAATGACGCTCACAGCCTCAGCCTTGACAAGCAAACACAGTCCGGAACAAATGTAGCTTTGAGAGTGTCTCTCCCTCACAATTCACAAATTGAAGAGGACTGCATTAACGACATGATAACTTCCAAGGTGGGGGAAGCTGCCGCGATGGCTACATCGTTCCCCGCATCGACCCCTCCGCGTCCACACCCCGCGCGCCAGGCCTCTCGGCGCTGCAACGCCCGCACGTACGTACACCATAAACTACTGTGCTTCGACGCGGCTGCCACCCGCTGCACTGACCGCCTGACTGACCGCCTGCTGCATGCGCGAGGCCCCTGGCCGC
>JAADYB010000310.1:0-25857 GCA_023338075.1 Phytopythium litorale
GCGACGACCCGGAGGCGGGCGATCGATCCGCGAGGTGTGGAGGTGTGACAGGGGGGAGGAGCTGCGCGTCCGGACGCCAATCGGGAAGTGTCGGCCGGTCTTCAGACGGGCAGCGAGCTGCTCGCAGCGTCTTGTTTGGTGTTGTGGCGGACCCGACCGGGTTTTCGAAGCTGTCATTCGGACTTTTTTTGGGGTGATTGGCATCGAATTCTCCGTTGGACATACTGGGATCAAGTGAAGCATGTGGGATTGCGCGCTTTATTTTCGGCAGATTTTCAGAAACCACACCAGCTGGTTGGGAAAATAAACACGCCGCACATTTTTTGCGAAAAGATTTCTTGAGCCAATTCCAGAAGCATACAACACGCAAGTCAACGGCGGGTTTTTCGCCGTTTCGGGGCGGATGAAAGCCACAGACGCGAGATGTGATGCGGTGGACCGCTGCCATTGGAGCGTCGGGATCGCCAAGTCGCCAAGTCGCTTCCGACAGACGCATGGCAGCGCCATGGTGGCACGCCTGAGGGCCCTCACGTCCGAGTCTCCGCCTGGTCGGGCGGCGACTGATGGCCTTGTGGCCGTCCCATGGCGTAAACCGCGCAACTGAGACTTGGGCGTGGTGGGTGGGCCCATAAACGCCGCCCACGTCGTCAGAGACGGACCGACCGGTCGTGAGCACCTTTGCACTTCGAGACGGACGAGAATGGACTCGATGGCGGGCACCGACGCACACTTGGAACCCATCCATCGCCCCAGGCGGCGGCCATCGTCACTTGAAGTCGCCCATGGACTTGCTGGCAGGAATACCCGCCCAGCGACCGACCTGTTTGTTCTCGCGGCCGACTGCGACACGAAGTGAGATGCGCCGCGACATAATCAGCATGGCGGAAGAGCAGAGCGCATGGCTTGCGCGTCACCACAAGGAGAGCAAACACTGCGTGTGCGCCAGTCGAATCGACGGCCGAAGCGTCAACATGGCCAAGAGGTTTACACCCTCGGAGTTCGAGGCAGGTGACCAATGCCGGGAACGACATGTCGCGAGCTGGTCAGGACACCAGGCGCCGAAGAGGAGCGTCTTCAGTGGCCTCTCGAAGATGCCTCCTTCACCAAATTCTTGCGCAAGAGTGCATGGTGGAGGTCCGACGGTCTATTGAAGCTGTTTGCGCTCGCAGGACAGACCAGCGAGACGCATCTCCGACGTCAAGTGGGGGAAGGTGGCGCCGCGGTCGCTGCCACGGTCGAGGTCGACCCTCGAGTGCGTCGTCGAGACCGCGCGAGGCCCAGTCGCGGCAGCAGCTTGGGCGACAGTAGCGTGCCGCTCTTGGTCGGCTCCACGCTTGCGGGCGGCGGTAGAACAGTCTTGCCGGGGAACCAAGTCGCTCCCGACCCGCCGGCCCGCTGCGGCCAGCACTGGTCCGAGTGGAGCAGCAGCAGCGTCGAGCAGGCGAGCGCCGTGAGTGCTATCGCACCCAGCGACCAGATCTGAGTGAGGAGGCAGCCGTTAGTCCACATGCCGTGATGACACCGCGTTCGACACCGCGCTCGGCTTGCGGACCTCGAACGTGACCTTGACGCTCAGGTCGTCCAGCAGAGCGGCCACGAGACCCACGGCGCCGCTCCACGCGGTCACCACAGCCCCGTACGTCCTGATGCCGGTGATCTAACCATTTCACCGTCGCGCCAAGCGTGAGAACAACCACGGGGCAGTCAATGCAGCGGCAGACACAAGACGAACCAGCGAGTGCGCGCACGGCCTCATCCAGGCGTTGACCAACGCGTGCGTCACCCTGAGAGGTGCTCTGAGCCAACACAATGACGGAGCGGACGGTAGGAAGGAGCACGTGCAGCGTACCCATACGCGACGCAGCAGGCACACAGCGCCACGCCGTTCGCGTTCCCGAACGCGATGACTGTCTACATCGTCACACCCGAGAGAGCACCGCAGTCAGGTACATGGAGTCGTCTGGCAGGATCTTCATACCATAGCGAACGGAGCGCGCAGCAGGACGTCGACCCGCTGGTACCGGACGTCCGTCCATAGCGTCGGCGTGGGGCACGACGACTCGCAGTTGAGCTGGAACGCTACGACACAGCTCACACCCCAATACAGCAGTAGCGCAGCGATCCCAGCAGCGGCATGCGCGATTGGAACCACCGCGAAGCACTTTGGGTCGACATCGGGTAGTGAGATCGTCTCACTGCTGGCACCTGTGGCGGAGTACCCGATAAAGAAACACTCGAGCGGCAGGAGCAACATGATCATGGCTGGTAGCGTCGCCCAGTGGCTGTACAGCCTCAGGACCACGGAGCAAAGGTCTTCTGCAGGCGAGTTTGTTGGCTGGGGCTTGAACAATGGGAAGCGCTTGATGCCAAGCACGCAGGACAACGCGAACACGCCGGGGACGAACGCCAGCGCCGCGTAGAACTTGATCCTGGGGAGCTCGGAGGGCTCGAGGTGCGACCAGAGCGGGTACAGCAGGCTCATCCGCAGCGCCGACGCGCTGGGTTTGGCCGCCACTGGCCACGGGACGACCGGCAGGAACGCCACGGCCGTCGCCTGGACCCACGGCAGTAGTTCGAGCAGGAAGACGAGCGTGATGAGCGCGTTCTCCAGTACTCTGCGGCGCGGCTTCCACGGGACTCCTTTGCTCGCGTTGCCCTCCCACACGCCAACGACGCGCCAGAACCGCTGGAGCGAGCACTGGAGCTGCGTCGAAGGCCGCTCCTCGTACGTCAGCACCTCAAGAGCGTCGTACAAGGCATCGCCGCGCTTCAACTCGCGCGGGAAGGCGAACGCGTCGACCGGGGAGTCGCGGAACGAGAGCCATCCACGTACTTTGTGCGTCATGGCGAGACCGACGAGCAGCGCGAGCGCCACGGCGCCGGCGGCCAGCGACAGCTCGAAGGATAGCAGCCGGCCGCGGTAGAGACACTGCGAGCCGCTGTACATGGCGTCGCACACGCAGCGCTCGGCGGTCCCGACGACGCCGCAGGCCCCGTGGAAGCACGCGGCGCCCGCGGTGCCGCACATTCCGGCACGGAACTGGTCGCGGCGGCGGCTTCAACTCGCGTGGCTTCAACTTGTCGTCAGCGGCGGTTCAGAGCGCAGCGCACTCAAGTGATCCAGTATGTTACGAGATCCTTCCAGTGCAGGTGTTCAGAACCGAGGACGACGAGGCAACCAAATGAGCGCGCTGCCTTCAACTGGTCCGTCTGGACGACGCTTCACAGATGGCTGCAAAACACAGGTGTCATGTTTTGGTTAATTAATTAGGTTTATATCAGAATCTGTTCCCCTTGCCCTTCGTCTTGGGTTTAATTAAGTCCCCCTTGACCTGCTTCATCACGACAACTTCCTTCAAACCAAAGTCATTGAAAGGGTTTTAGCAAGGTTTAAAAGGTTCTAATCGTCGATCTCGTCTTCGTTTTTTGGGGGTCGTCCCCAAAACACCATGCGGTACGAAATAAACCTTCTTGATTTTCCCGCACCGCTCTCCTCACTTGAAGTTTGTATGCCGTTGGCCATCACTGCGTCCAGCCACCCGGCCAGCACTTCGCAACTTCCTGCGCGCAGCCCACGAGGATTCCGACCCGGCCGCTCCGTCTATCGACCGCCTCCCATGGTCACCACGCGGGCCCAAAGTGCGCGCGCGGCGGCGTCGCCCACGTCGACCAGCGCCTCGCCGTCCCGCCCGGCTGACGCCAAGCCGCGCGCGTTCCGGTACCTGACGGAGGACGGCGCGCGCCGCATCCTCGAGTACAAGTACAGCGGCAGCGACGCGTCGCTGCTGTACAACCACGTCATCTCGCCGCTGGCGCAGCGCCTGGTAGACCACGTGCTCCCCCCGCGGCTGGCGCCCAACGCCATCACCATCTCGGGGCTGTCGCTCGTCATCCTGTCGCACGCCGTGCTGCTCTGGTTCTCGCCCAACATGCACGAGGACGCGCCGCGCTGGGCCTACGCGCTCGCGGGCGTGGCGCTGCTGCTGTACCAGATCCTGGACGTGGCGGACGGCAAGCAGGCGCGCAAGACGGGCAACTCGTCGCCGCTCGGCCTGCTCTTCGACCACGGCTGCGACGCGCTCAACGTGGTCATCAGCGCCTGCACGTTCGCCTCCACCATCAAGCTCGGCGCGTCCTACTGGGTGCGTCCGCCCCCGCTATCAGTGTGGTTGGTTCACGGCGCACAGTCACTAACGTGTCGGCCTGTACGATAGTCGCTGCTGCTGCTGCTGGCGCCGGCGCAGGTGTTCTTCATGGCGACGTGGGAGGAGTACTACACGGGCACGCTGGCGCTGCCGATCATCAACGGCCCGAACGAGGGGCTCGCCATCATGTACTTGGTCTACATGGGCACGGCCATCGTCGGGCCCGACGTCTGGACGCAGCCCAACCCGCTGCTGCCGCAGCTGCAGAACAACCAGGCGTTCGTGCTCATGACGTTCATCGCGGCCATGGGCCAGTGTCTCGTCAGCGGTGCGCTCTGCGGCTGCTCCCCCGCTATGATACTGCAGTACCACTAACGCCTCACCTCTTGCTCATGGACGCAGTGTACATGGCGGTGCGCTCGCTGGAGCGTAAGGCGCGCGACGGCATGGCGGCGTTGCTGGGCATCACGCCGTTCGGCGCGCTCATGGGCCTGTCGGCGCTCTGGGTCATGAGCTCGCCCTCGGACATCTTCACGGACCACCCGCGGCTCATCATGTGGATCGTCGGGCTGCACTTCGCCAAGGTCGGTTGCGCTGCGCTCGATGAATAGCCAACCCTCAAGCTCTCCCCTCTGACGACTGACGACTGTTTGGTGCCGCAGATGGTCATGCACATGATGCTGTCGCACATGTGCGAAGAGCCCTTCTGGCTGCTGCGCAAGACCTTCTCCATCCAGCTCGCGGTCTCCTTCCTGCTCGTCGTTGGCATCGTGCCGCTGGTGCGTCCACCGTCAGCCCTTGCACCTCATGGATACCGGAAGCGACTCGACTGACTGACGGACTGGACGCGCGTGTGGTCTCCACAGGGACACGAGAAGGCGGTGGTGGAGCTCTTCTTCGTGCTGGCGCTGGCCGCGTACGTGCACATGATCTACTTCGTCGTCACGGAGCTGGCGACCATCCTGGACATCCACGTCTTCAAGGTCAAGCAGGTCAAGCAGCTGTAAGCGGTGCCGCTCTTCGATGGCTTCGGAAGCTGCCGCCATTCTTGTCTCGGCTTGGGCTCGCCGCCTTCCACCGTCCGTAGCGATGACGCTGCATGAAGCGAATAGATTGTCTTCCGTCCCGAGTCAACACTCTTGCTCATAGGACTAATACGCGAGATCGTCTCCGCTCCGCTCGTCTAGGAGAGCGGGCGGCACCGCCGCAGCCACCCGCAGCTGCTGTCCATGCTAGCAATGCCGACCGCCACGGCAACCAGCAGCACTACGACGGCCAGGATGCTGCCCGCGGTCGCCAGCCACCGCGCGGATGCTCTCCGACCCTGGGGAACCAGCAACGAGGCGTCAGAGAGAAGCGTGAGGCACCGCCCCATCGACTGCAACGCACCGGCACGAGCCGAGGCTGCGCCAGAGGCGACTGCAGCTGGTTGACGCGCTTGTCGAGCAACTGGTAGCGCTGCAGCAGGCCGCGCGAGGACTCGCTGAGCTCGCGCTCGACCTTCTGGAGCGAGTCGGCGAGCAGCTCGCTCCTCTCCTCGTGCAGCTTGCCGCTCGTCACGAGGCTCACGATCTGTCCCTTGATCTGCGTCATCTCGATCGCGCGGCCCTGCTCCTGCAGGTCGGCGTCGTACTTGCGGCGCTTGGCCTCCGCCTCGAGCTCCTGGATCTGGCCGCGCTGCACGCGCAGCTCGTCCAGCACGTCCTCCGCCTGCGCGTGGTTGATGGCACCGGCATCGCCGTCCTCTCCGCCGCGCGAGCCCTGCGAGTGCTGCAGACCCAGCTTGCCCTGCACGATCTGCGACAGCTGGTGGTTCAGGTGCTCGAGCGACGGGAAGATGCCGCTCGCCTGCTTGTCGAACTCGGCCTGGTTGCGCAGCAGCTCGTCCTTCTGCTGCACGAGCTGCGCGATCGTCTCCTCCATCTGCTGCACGTATCTGCGCAGCTCGAGCGGCGACCGCGCGTCCCCCGCCGCGCAGTCCTCGTCGCCAAGCGGGAACTCGTGCTCATCCTCCGACGGCGTCTGAATCACCATCGGCGGCGGCGGTGCGACGCGCAGGTCCTCCTCGTCGTCGTCCACGACGCCGTCAAAGTCGAGCGCCTGCTGCACAAAGTCCTTGGAGTAGGCGCCCAGCAGCTTGGCCGACGTGCGCGGCGACGTGTTACTGCGCACGCGCGTGCCGCCCACGGGGCTCAGCCGCGCGCGCCGCACGGGCGTCGTAGCGGCGCTCGCGGGTCGCGCGCGCGGGTTCCAGCGCAGCACGGCGGCGCGGCCCAGCTGCTCCTGGCGCTGGTCCGACAGCTCGGCCAGCCGCATGCGGTCCGTGCGCCGGCCCGAGTCCTCGCTGCCGTCCGCCGAGTGCTCGGAGCGCGACAGCTGCAGCAGCCGCTCGCCCGCCGACGACGGCGGCGTCACCGTCGCCGGCGCCGGACGCGGCCGCCCCATGTACTGCTGGATCTGCGCCAGCTCGCCGCGCGCCTTGGCGATGCGCGCGTTCAGCCGCGCGTCCTGCTCGGCCATGGCCGCGCTGCCGGGGGAGGACGACGCCGCCGCTACTGCGTCCGCCATGAGCGACGGCTTGGTGGCCTCCGTCGAGCGCTTGGCGGTCGGGGAAATGCCGTGTGAATAGATGGCAATAATATGGATAGTAAAAGGATTATATATCTAAAGAAACTCAGCATTATTGTGGCTTCCAATACAACATTCAAGCGACATATCGAGCAATAAACAAATCAGAAATTTCATCCACGTATTTGTACATTTTGAATAGCCATTTTGGACACGTTGAACACTGCCGGCTTGACGAATGGGCAAACCCTCCGGCAAGCGGCGGAGGAAGCGCGCGGCAGCGGCGGAGCTCGCGACGACTCGGGCGGTCAATGACGCCGAAGAGCATGAAGACGCGGGGATGGAGCCGCCTGATGCCTCCGAGGAGGTGGCGGCGGCTCTCGACTCGCAGGCGATTGACCCAGCGAGTGACGCGGACGCACGTGAGACTGTTGCCGACTTGGACTTGGATCGACTCGAAGTGGACGCCGACGCATGCCCGCAGCAGGAGGAACAGAGAGGACACGACGAGCAGCCGTCCATGTCGCTGGCGGACGCCAAGCGGGTACTGCAGCGGTTCTTCACGGTGCTGGTCATGGCCGGCCGGTCGCCGCACTCAGCGCTCAAGCCGCTCTGCGGACGCCTCGCGACCGTCGACGACGTGGAGCGCGCGCTGCAGGCCAGCGACTGGGCGAACGAGCTGCTGCCGATCGAGGCGTCTGCTGTCCTCGCGTTCGCGGGCGACGCCAAGGCGGTCGACGCTCAGAGGCTGGTCGACTTGGCCGGCGCGGTCGCGTTCAAGGTGGAGCTGTGCGAGTTCCAGATCCGCGCGCAGATGCGCGCCAAGACCACGGGGAAGGCGTCGCGCGGCAAGATGGACCTGCAGCGTGTCGTGACCCGAATTGTGGATGGCTGCGTGGGTCCGGACGCGTTGGAGATGACCTCGGACAGGTTTGAGGGCCTGCTGGAGCAGAAGCTGGGGCTCGCGACCGGCAAGTGGCTCGCCAACGTGGTGTTCGCACGCATCATGCGGCTACCGTTCCAGCGCCGCTTCCCACCCGTGCTGGCGGTGCCTCGACTCGAGTTCGTCGAGGCCATGGAGCGCTTCTGCCTGCTCGCGCAGTTCTCGCTTGAGTGCGTCGAAGGGCAGATCCGCGAGCTGGCCAACAAGCACACGGACCTGCGGAAGGTATTCGAAGCGATGGATGCCGACCGCTCTGGCGCCATCTCTGCGGAAGAGTTGATCGCTTTCTTGCGACGAGAGGCACACATGGACTTCCCCGTGGACGTGCTGCGCGCATTCATCGAGCGCTTCGACGCCGACGGCAACGGAGCGCTCGACTACCGCGAGTTCGTCGACTTCGTCCGGCCCAAGCAGTTCGGCGTCCAGGTCTTGTCGCCCTTTGGGCTCTTCTACCTGCCACTGGACCGCCTTGCAACGATGAAAGAGGTCGTTGGTACCATCGCGACGCGCATGTTCTGGCTCCAGCACAACGACTTGCTCGCCAAGACGGCAGCCGACGCTCGAAAGCAGCGGCCAAGCTCGACGAACTCAGGTGTAAGGGCCGACAAGCAGCAGAAAGCGCCGGCCAAGCTCAAGGTGACGGAGCAGTTCCAGCTGACGCGGCACTTCGGCTCGCTGCCGCTTGAGTTCGACGACAAGGCGGCGGTCGCGAGCGTCCTGGACAACGGCGAGCTGGTCGTGTTGGTCAGCGCTGATAGCGGCACGACGTCTTCAAGGAGCGATTCGCTTCGGATAAACCGTCCGCAACTCGTCCCAGAGTTTGAATATCGCTTCAAGCCGTCGGTGAAGCGCAGCATCCCGACGTTGTTGGCGCACACGATGCTGCTTCAGCCCGAGCCGCGTTGATGCTGTCGACAGGAGTCTATCACAGTCCACGAGCAGAAGAAGAAGCTCCGAGACGTCCGGATGGGGAGTGAAATGCAGCAGCCATTGCCTCACCATTTCATTCGCGCTTCATACTGATCGAGCTTATGGAGACATGTCGGCGTCGGGCATGGGCTCTTCCAGCGGAGCGGCACCCTCTGTCGTGGCGGCGGCGGCAGCGGCGGCCGCAGCGGTGACGATCGACAGCGACCCGGTGGAGGACGGCGGCGCCGCCAGTTTCTCCTCCAGCGTCTCGTTAGGCTTCTCTTCCTGCGCATTGGCGGTCACTTGTTAGATTCACCAGCGGAATACTGCAGCGAGTCACGGCAGGCGAACGCACGGCCTTCGTCTCGAGCTGGGCGAACAACTCTGTCCGCAGGTGGTCATGTGCGGGGCTGTGCTTCGTGAAGCGGATGGTCGAGCCCTGCTCGTTGTTGTACACGTTCTCGAGCGACGACTCGACCGAGCTCTCCACGTTCTCGACGAACAACTCCGGGTTGTGCCGGAACCTAGCGCCATATCCACGACATCCCAACATGAACAGTTAGCCCGTGCGCGGCGCCGCACGACAACACCTCAATCGGTTGCCCTTACATGTCGAGAGCCTCGGGGTTGGCCACATTGTCGTTGGGCGGGTAGTCCTTGATGTAGAAAATGCTCTTGAGGTACGTGAGCACGGCGACCATGTAGTGCAGCTCTGGGTCCCACTCGGGGAACTTGGGCTTCAGGTCCAGCTCCTTGCTCTGGGTCCCATCGACGCAAGCAGACGTTGTGTGTCAGCGAGTCGTGCTGGCAAGTCAAGCTGTCCATGGCTCAGGCTCGCACCTCCGGGTCGACGTACGGGTGGAAGACGCTCGTGTTGAACACGATGCGCGGGTACGTGCCCGGCCCATTGTAGCTGTGCAGCGGAGCGTCAGTCCCCGTATCAATCCCGGTAGTCGCCGCAATGAAGGAGAACGTACTCGTCCGGCAGGTAAATGGTGAACTTGAAGATGCCGTTGCGGTAGAGCCCCGTGTGGACGAAGATGGCGCCGTACCAGACGCGCGACTGGTCGAAGCTCGGCAGCACGTAGATGCCCGCCGGCACGTGCTGCCGCAGATGCTTGTACTCAATCATGAGTCCGTAGTCCTTCATCGTTTGGGACCGGTACTTCTGCAGCGACGACATCTGGCCCGCCGTCCCGGCCTCGTCGCTCGCGCCGCCCTCCGCCGTCTCGGAGGCTGATGCCGCCGCCGCCGCGCTGCTATCACATAAAACCGCATGCTGGTGTCAGTTACCGCGCTTGTTCGTGCCGGTGGGGGCTCCATGTGGACGCTAGGGGGGCGTACGCGTCGTCGTTCTTGGTTCGGCGCAGCATGTTGCCGCGCGCGCTCTTTCTCGCTTTGGCAAGGGGGAACGAGCCGCACTTATTGAGACAAGCGATTCGTACTTAACAAATTGTGAATCGAACCTAGTGATGCGGAGAGTACAGTGCACGCAGGAGCTATACGTCCGATGGATGGCTCCACCAGCTCTCGCATTGACTGACACCAGGCGGAAGATGGCGGACTTGTCTCGCTACGGGTCGTCGGGCGTCCACACGGTGGAGGGCAACGTGGCGGGGCGGCGCGCGGCGCAGCTGACCAAGGCGCGCGAGCGGCAGCAGCAGGAGTTCGCACTCAAGAAGAGCGAGCTGCAGCGCGCGGGCGAGCGCGGCGCGCGCATCGACCAGAACTTCGAGTCGCACCGCGACGACGACGAGGCCGAGTTCAAGGTGAGCAGCAGGCAGGGCGCCTGAGGTGGTGGAGCACTACTAATTAGGTGCTGACATGGCTGCTAGCGGCAAACGGTGGGGCTGGTGACAGCGGAGGAGTTCCGGCAGAAGCGCGAGGACATCCAGAAGCGCAAGGACCGCCGCGATGACGCCGAGTGCGTCCGTCACTTGGCGCGGCTGCTGTCTCTGGGCCGCAGATACTGACCGGGTTGGCTGATGGGGGTGGTGTTCGCAGGGTCGAGGAGCTGGGGCAGGAGCCGCAGAAGCTGAAGAAGAAGAAGAAGCGCAAGGTCAAGCAGGTCGGGCTGCTGTCCTTCGACCTGGACGAGGGCGAGGGCGGCGGCGAGGAGGACGCCGTCGTCGTCAAGAAGCGCAAGAAGAGCATCAAGAACCCGGACGTGGAGACGGATTTCTTGCCGGACAAGGAGCGTGAGCTGGAAGAGGCGCGCGAGCGGAAGCGCCTGCGCGCCGAGTGGGAGGAAGAGCAGGAGCGCATCAAGAGTGCGTCTCGCCGCCTTGTCAGTGATCCGAAGAGCGATCGCTCACCTGGTCTTGCGCCTTTGTTCTTGGATTGCAGATGAGGAAGTTGCGGTCACGTACAGTTACTGGGACGGGTCCGGCCATCGCCGCGAGATCACGGTGAGACCCCAGTCACCCGTAGGATCTCGGCGCCAGTGCCATCACGAGTCTGACGTTGGGTGGCTTCCTGCTACCTCATAGATCCCGAAGAAGACGACGATCGGCAAGTACCTGGAGCTGGTCAAGCAGCAACTCGTGTCCGAGTTCGCAGAACTGCGCGGCGTGAGCTCGGACAACCTTCTCTACGTCAAGGAAGACCTCATCATCCCGCACGTACGTGTCCGCTCGTGCACTCGATGTGTTGGACGAGCATGTTCTTGATCTCACGCCTCTTGACTGCAGAACTACTCGTTCTACGACTTGATCGTCACCAAGGCGCGCGGCAAGAGCGGGCCGCTCTTCCACTTTGACGTGCACGACGACGTGCGACTCATCAACGACACGCGCGTCGAGAAGGACGAATCGCACCCGGGGAAGGTGGTCGAGCGCCACTGGTATGAGAAGAACAAACACATTTTCCCGGCCAGTCGGTGGGAAGTGGTGCGTCCTCGTCCTTCTTGTTGTTTGCGTCCGCGTGGACTTCTAGTGACGATCACCTTTGTGCTTCGAGCAGTACGACCCGAGCGTCAAGCGCGACAAGTACACGATCCACGGCGATGAAGTCAACAAGAAGGGATAGCGACAGCTGACGAGAGGTGGTCTGATGGACATGGCATGTCAGACAATGTTCGTCTCCACTGGCAGTCTCTCATTAGCAGATCTCCACCCCCAATGCATGAATGACTTGGAAAGGCTTTATCGCCGCATCGGAACAACTTTGTTGAACGGCACGGAGAAGGATAAAATGAGCGGTAACAGAAGATATAGGTGTCAGTCGCTGGGTCGCGAAGGTGGCGCGCCGCCCGCTTCCTGCCGGTGGACAGCCTGCTAGTGCAAGCGTCTGCTCGCACTCTTCAAGGAGACCTCGCGGGCGTCTACTCCTCCTCTTCCGACTGGATGAACTTGGAGTAGGACGTGTTCTGGCACTCTCCATTCGCATCAAACACCGCCTTGTAGAAGGATCCATCGGCTCCAACGACTGCAACCACAAGATGAGACGAGAGCGCGTCAGCGGATGCGGTCCAGATCAGGAAGGACGCAAGCGTGTGAGCATAACATAACGCACCGACGATTGTGTTCTTCTCGGCGCCAAACGCGCAGATCGTGCGCGTCTCCGGGACGCGGAACTGCGCAAAACTCCACTCCGAGCTGAAGTACTTGGGCAGGAATCCCCGCATGAACGAGAAGCTGCCGCAGCACGGCAATATGGGGTCAGCAACATAATAACTCCATGGACGCATGCAGCCATGGCACGCGGTCCTCACCTCGACTTGGAGTTCTCGGTCCCCTCCTCCTCACCGCTGCGCGGGGCGTGGTTCGACGAGTACTGCGGGACCACCGGCGAGCTGTCGGTCGTAAAGCCACTGGTCTTGTCTTCGCCGAGCGAGAACACGTGCACCGTGCCCTTGTCGCTCGAGCACGCCAGGAACTGCGAGTTCGGACTGAAGCAAATGCTGTAGATCTCCGCTCGGTCCGCGCCGCGTCTACAAGAACAAGACCGAAAGCAACCGAGGCAAACACCGTCAGCAACAGCGATCTCTCACGGACGTACAATCCGAGCACAACGAACGACGAACCGAAGCTCTTGCAGGATCTGTCCGCTCTGCGTGTCAAACACGCGGATCAACGTGCCCTTGTCCGATGCCGTCGCGAGGCGCGTGCCCTCCAGGTTCAAGCAAATCTGTCCGCGCGCCGATGTGAATGCCAAGTGCCATCCTCAGTTGCCCAGTGTGCCGCCTACCTGCGAGAGCTCGGCCTCATGCGCAGTGATGAGCGTCGTCTTGCGCAGGTCGTAGAGCTCGATCCGGACAGTGCCACGGCTCACGCCGGGGCACGCGAGCACCGTGTTGGACGCGCTAGGGCACAGCGCACACAGACCCTTGGGGTTCGCGATCGTCTCGATGTGGTCCACAAGCTTCAGGTCAGCTGCACAGACCAAAGGGAAGCATGCCGTCAGGACTCAACGTGAGCCTCGCGATCCGTCGGTGAGGCAGCAACATCGTCCTCGCAGATCGTACAGAAGTTGTAGACGTAGATCTTGTTCTGGAGAACGACCACGACGCTGTTTCAGCGCAGATTCCACCGTACAGGCACGTCGTCAGCACCGGAAGAAGGGAACGAGCGCCGCGGTCCATCACAGGTTGGAAGAACAGCGTACCGGTCCCGGCGGAGCTTGACGGCCTTGACCTCGCTGCGGAAGCTCAGCTCGCCGATGTTCCGGCTCTGGTGGTCGTCCCAGATCATGACCTACGCGAGTCCCCGGCCACATATGATAAGCACGGCGCCGCCCCATGCACCCAAGCAACAACCAACACCGCACCTTGTTAGGAGGGTATCTCGGGTTGCGTCCGCCGCCGACGATCGCGAGGATGTTGCAGCGAAAGAGCATCTCGACGATGCCGATGCCGCCATTGGAGAAGTCTGCACAGCACGTCCCCGCCCGTCAGCGCCTCCAAGATCCCACCGCGTTGAAGTTGACGGCGTGCGTCTGCCTACCTCGGTGGAACGTCTCCTTGAACGGGTCGCAGTTGAAGATCTTGAAGCCCGTGTCCGTCCCGCATGCAAAGCACCCTGCGCGGCATGGAGACGCCCCCAGGACCGCCAGGGGAACGAACGCGCTGTCAGTCGCGTCCCCTCTCGTCCGGAAAGGACGCCCGCCGAGAGGAGAGGAGAGACGCACCGTTGTCCTGGTTGAACCCCACGAAGAGGAGCTCGTTCTGCTGCTCGCGGCTGAGGTTCATGGACGCCATGGCTCGCGGAACTCGGCGCTGCTGCGGACACTCCTGGGGCGTTCGCTCTCTCTCCTTCCGTCGCTTTGCCCGCGACGCCTTCCCTTCTTCTCGCGTTTGTTCTTTTCTCCGAGGTCGAGCACGGAAGAGACACCGCGGACGGATACCGCGTCCTGAGCGGTGTGTGCCGGTATCTACCGATAATACCGTGACTGGCAGAGTCGACAGCTAACGTTATATCATGTCACTCTTTCAAGAGTCACCGCCTCACGATTGGCTGATATCGTCAAAAATAAAAGAGTCTCGACAAGCCTACGGGAATTGCCATTTTGTCATGGTAGTGACAGGGCAGTCCAACATCAGCGCATCGGATTGGCTGAAACCAAGTGTTTTTTTCAAAGTGGATTCCGATGGAAAAATAGGGCAAACTTTGTGACGGATAAGCGGCTTGTCCGTCACAAATCCCTACGGGTTGTGTCACGAATATTGACTTGGATTAAGTAAGTAGCCTCGAAACTGGTGATATTACGTGATCATCGTTTCATACCGGAAGCAACCGGTAATACCGTATGGCAAAGTAGAAACCGGTGAATACCGCTGATTTCGCGATATCGACTTGATTTGGTTGAAGTTTAGCAGTTGCTCAATTGCGAGCCGAGCCAGATATGCAGCGAGCCGCTGCAAGATCGCCTTGGCAGCGGAATGCGCAGTCGAAGAGAGGAAGGTGTGGATGTTGGCAGCCTGCGGGCCGGAGGACGCAGCGGGCAGCAGACCACTCGGTATGCTGTGATAGCAGCGACTCTGTCCACCACATGCTCTCCAGGCAGGCTATCGGAGACGACTAAGCTGGATGGAGTGTTTGTGCACGAGGTATACCTCGCTCTGGTCGTCGAGGCGCTTCTGCTTGGGCATCTCGAGCTTTGAGCGATTGCTGGTGCCTCGTCGTCAGGGTCGGGTGGCATTGAGCATGCGCTAGACGACGCTGCTGGCGCTCTGTCCTTGTGGTGCCGCAAACAGCGCACCAACACGGTTGATGGTGGCGACGCGGCGATTGTTGGCGGCGCGAGCCCGCTGGCAACGTCGATGCCCATTCTGGTGTCGGTGCGGCGCGCAGCAGTGAGATGACTGGTAGTAGCAACGTGAACTCCGAGTCCAGCGACACGGACGTAATGTACAGTAGAATGTCTGCTAGTTTCTCTTCGGGGTCCTTAACGCTGCATTCTGGCGAGTCGAGTGGTCCGAACAGCAGTAGCCGCGCCGCGTCAATTAGGTTATCGACGCGGGACCGACGTGGGTCCGTGCCAGCTCCTGGCGGTGCGAGTGTCAAATGGACGGGCGGATCCGTGTCAGAGTCGAGCGGCGCCGGACTATCGGATATTGCCATGGTGTCCGTGCTGAGTACGAAGAACTCGTCGGTGGACGATTTGTCTGGTGCGGTGTTTGCACAGCGTGGCTCGATGTCGGTCGGTTCATCGGATGAGGTCGTAGTAGGACGCGCCAGAAGCTCGAACTATGAAGGTGTCACGATGGGTGCGAGTCGTGAGTATAGCGCATCTGCGTCGGGTGGCGCGCTGTCTGTGAGTGTGTGGCACCGATGCATGCGCGTCTTGGTCTAGCGGTGCTAGTAGATCGCCATTTGTGTTCGGCGGGCCATCGGCGAACGTCGCAGTGTTCACCGAGTCGCCTTGTATCACACATCACTGTCGATGCTGCAGCTTGGCACGGCTGCTCCCTTGGCCAATGCTGATGCCGCTGCCAGATTCTCTCAGGATCAACTCGGCGCTGGACGCGATGCTCTTCGAGTAGTCGCTTGGCACCCTAACGCAACTGCCAGCTCGCGTTGCCCAGTTCGAGAAGAGCACTGCGTCGATAAGTGTTCAAGATCCCTGATGCGCTGTCGCTTTTTATGGTGGATCCTCCTATGACAATGCAATCATTGCCATGCACAGCATGTCGATCGCGATTGGCGACGTGGGAGTGAAGAGCGGCGACGGAGTTGCACCTAGCAGTACTAGACATATTGCGAGCGGGTCTGCTACATCAGTGGTAGACAGCATTGATGTCACGGGCGGTCCGTTGGTCAGCGGTAGCGGGTCGGTGGATTCTGAACGTGAAGTGTTGTAGCCGGCTTAGAACGGCTAAGAACGATGTCGTGCATAATTCTAGCGGCTCTGTGTTGGGCGGAGAGTCCGAGTCGTTATCACTTGCGTCTAGCGCGTCGATGGAAGTGTCAAGCGGCCTGTTGATGATGTCTGGCGGTATCAGTGGCGTCGACGGCGGGAGTGGGGTGCTGTCGGATCGGTTAGTTCTGTGTCCGGGGGCTAGCGGTGGTGGCTCTGTTGGTGGCGAAGCGAATGTCCCCGTCGGAGAGAACGCGTCGATCAGTGATGCGTTGTTCCTCATGTCGAGCGGCGAAGGTCTGCGCTTAGTGGCGGCGTGGTCCTGTCAAATGCAATCGGTGCGCGTTCCGATCATGCCGTTGTTGACCAGTTCGGCGGACAACTGTTATGCTGACAGTATCGCGCTTGCCGTGGCGTTGGCGGTGTGTCAATCGCTGGCGGCGTCAGTAGCAGTAGCAGTGGTATCCCAAGCTGCGCGGGCGGCACCAGCGCATCGAGCGGGGCTGTGTCAATGTCTAGCGTATCGGCTTCTGGTCCGGTGGAGCCGCTGTACCCTGCTCGTCTGGATCGACATGATTTGTCTCTGTCGGAAACCCCGAGGGTACTAACGATCCCTGATGGCGGCTAGCGGCGCGTCTGGGTCGACTGATGCCGGTGGGGAGCGATTATTATACCAGCGGCTCGTCATCGGGTCGAGACAGCTCTGTGCTGTTGTTGTCGGGCTCAAATGATGATTTCTTGCGTGTGCATAGATGATGATTCAAGCTCTGACGGCTCTGTTGGTGTCGGAACAACGGGCGAGTGGCTGTATGCATCAAGCGGTGCTGCTGACGGGTTCTCCTTGTCCGGTGGTGTCGCCAGGCGTGCGTCTGGAGCTGCACCGCCAAAGTTGCAGTTGAACCATGCACCAACAGAGGTAAGATCGGTACTATACCGGTTAGAGCTGGCTGAACTGGTCGGCACCGTGACAGCCGGTCTCATCCGGCGAGACGCAAGATCAGAGGCACGCGAACGAAGATTTGACCACGTTGAAGTTGGTCGGCGAGGACGAGGAGCTCCCAGTCCGGCCCAGAATCTGGGCGACCTATCGGTGGAGCCACTGCATGGATGCTCGGCAGATGGACTCCATTGTGGACGGCAGATGGTGGACGGGCAGCCAGGGGTGGGAAGCCCAATCTCTGTGGGCGAGCAAGTCTGAGGATTACCGTGCGCAGAGAATGGGATGCGATGATTGCGTCCAGGCGGCGTGGGCCTCGACAAGAGTGACTCAGACCAGTGTCCTTCGCTCGACCACCATCGACTCAACCGACTCGGGCGAGCCACTTCTTGCAGTTCCGTGTACTGCAACCGTACACACAGGAACCATGGCATAACATTTCGCGAGGGGCTGGAGTGGTCGTACATACTGCTTTCGTGTGTCGTTCAAGCCGCAACAGCGACTTCACGTCTGATGCTAAACGAAAATGCAGCGAGCGAGCGATTGCGGACAGGGCTGCAATGTGGGCTTTGAGCTCGCACAAGTCACATCAGCACTCCGTTTTCGCTTGATATCGACAGTCGGGATCCATGATTGCGCGCGTCTGTCAGCATGCATTGCTGTCAAACAGCGTCAATTTTGTTTTGATATTCCGACGCGCTGGCCCACATCGTGTCCATGAGCCCGGCGTGTTAAATCTTGGCAATGCGACTCGCACCGCAAACGATTTCATAACCGTATGCCAGTCCGCCGCGGCTCCTTGTCGGCTGTCATGTTCCTCTCTGCCCTTGTCGCTCGCAGGAACGCAACACGGGGCCATCTGGAGTCCCATCTGGACGTCTCGGCAGCTTGCACCTGTGCGGGGGATTGCGGCATGCACTGCGATTACACTCCCAAGAGCGTGAACAAGGAGCACCGGAGTCCTCCGTCCGTTGAGCGGCTCGAGAGCGGCAGGTATGCCCAACCAGCCCGGTGCAAATCGGCAAAACCCATTTGGCGGACCTTGTCCTGCTCCATTTGAACTTCAACGCCTCGTCGATTGCGTCCGTGGTGATGCCGCTTGGTGCGCAACCTCTCGAACGGCATATTTCGTGCCGCCGCTCCCCGTTTTGGCTCGTTTGCCCCCGATTGCGTCCTGGCAACCCATCCAACGGCATGGACTGCATCAGCGTGCAGAGCAGGGCGAACGCGTGTTCACCCCGAATAGAGCGCCGCCAGCTTCAGTGTACGGTACGCGTCCGCACGATCTTCAACCGGACCACGTTGCCGTTGTTGGTTATGGCCGCCTGGTCACGCCCGACGGCTCGCACTCCTTACAAAAGTCAAGTGAAACCCTCCGCTGACGTCGCCCCTCCCAAAGTCTCAATTGCACCCGCCGCCGGTCGGCCGCCGGCCTCCAGCAGTCTCATTCTGGATTTTGCCAGGCACCGCGCACTCGCCCTCCCCCCGAGCCAACTCCCCCAGCCTCCCGACTGCCAATCATGCAGCGCCAAGTCCTCCGCCAGCTGCCGCGTGCCGTCAACTCGCGCGTCGCCGCCAAGGCCGTGCGCCAGGCGCCCATGCAGTGGGCTCGCGCCTTCTCCGCGGCCGTGCAGGTCAAGCAGACCAACCTGTTCATCAACGGCGAGTTCGTGCCGTCTGTGACGGGCGCCACCTTCGAGACGTTCAACCCGGCCACGGAGGAGAAGATTGCCGACGTTGCGGAGGCCACCACGGGCGACATTGACCGCGCTGTCGCGGCTGCTCGCGCGGCCTTCGAGGGTCCGTGGCGCACCATGGACGCGTCCGAGCGCGGCCGCCTGCTCTACAAGCTTGCCGACCTCATTGAGGAGAACCAGGACGAGCTCGCGGCGCTCGAGGCGCTCGACAACGGCAAGCCGCAGACGGTTGCCAAGGCGGCCGACCTCGGCCTGGTGATCAGCACGTTCCGCTACTACGCCGGCTGGCCCGACAAGATCACGGGCCAGGTCATCCCGGTCTCGGGGCCGTTCCTCGCCTACACCAAGCAGGAGCCGGTCGGCGTCTGCGGCCAGATCATCCCGTGGAACTTCCCGCTCCTCATGGCTGCGTGGAAGCTCGGCCCTGCTCTTGCGGCCGGTAACACGGTGGTGCTCAAGCCTGCTGAGCAGACGCCGCTGACGGCGCTGCGTCTCGGCGAGCTCATTGCCGAGGCTGGCTTCCCCAAGGGTGTGGTGAACATTGTGCCCGGTGTGGGTCCCGTCTCGGGCCGTCACCTCGCGCAGCACCCGGGCGTCGACAAGATCGCCTTTACGGGTTCGACGGAGGTCGGGTACCAGATCATGCGCACGTCGCACGTGAGCAACCTCAAGCGTGTCACCCTTGAGCTCGGCGGCAAGTCGGCCAACATTATCCTGGATGACGCCGACATCGACCTGGCCGTCCAGCAGGCGCAGTCGGGCCTGTTCTTCAACCAGGGCCAGTGCTGCATTGCCGGCTCGCGCGTGTACGTGCAGGAGGGCATCTACGACGAGTTCGTGCGCCGCTCGGCTGAGTCGGCGGCCGCCCGCGTTGTTGGCGACCCGTTCAGCGGCAGCACGGACCAGGGCCCGCAGATCGACGAGGGTCAGTTCGAGAAGATCCTCAGCTACTGCAAGGAGGGCGTGAAGGAGGGCGCCACCCTCGTGACGGGCGGCAAGCGCGTCGGCGACAAGGGCTGGTACGTCGAGCCGACGGTGTTCGCCGACGTCACGGACGACATGAGCATTGCTCGCGAGGAGATCTTCGGCCCGGTCATGTCGATCCTCAAGTTCAAGACGGTCGACGAGGTCATCCAGCGCGCCAACGACTCGGTCTACGGCCTTGGCGCCGGCGTCGTCACCAGCAACATTGACAACGCCATCAAGATCTCGAACGGCGTGCGCGCCGGCACGGTGTACGTCAACTGCTACGACAAGTTCGACACGAACGTGCCGTTCGGCGGCTTCAAGGACTCGGGCATCGGCCGCGAGCTTGGCCAGGCCGGCCTCAACGCGTACCTCGAGAACAAGACGGTCATCATTAAGCGCCCGGACGACTCGCTCCCGTAAGCAGGCATTGCTGATGCAGTCAGCGCGATGGGAGCCAAGCCCGTTGCGTGCAAGAACCTGGACCAGTGAGTACATGAGTTCTTCGCCGGAAGGAAGGCGACACCTATACGATAAATACACAAACAGCCTCCCAGAGGATTTCCTTCATGTGGTTGTGGCATTGCTGATGAATTCGCGTCGGACATCGCCGGATTGTTTGGATGGGAGCCACAGTGACGACAATCACAACCGACACTCGGCAGTCCCCGCCCTGCGTCCAACAAATCCGAATGCCGCAACAACAACGAGTCATCACGAACACCACCGCTGATCCGGTCAGCGATTCCGCCGACGTCCCATCGTGCCAAACCCCACTCTGGCACACGACGCGCTCCACGGAGGTCGTTCGTCAGTGACAACGACCGCTGGCCATGCAACTAGGATATGCATGCTCCTTGCGGCTGTGTCGTTGCGGATGCAGCGGCTCCAGAGAGGCCGTCATGCAGCGGCGGCGAACCAGCAAAGCAGCGCGACCGAGTTGAAGCGGATGACAGGTTTAGCATAATCTTTCGAAATCTATTTTCTGCATGAAATATGAATGCATGTCATAGAAAAATCAAGTGATTCTAAGATGATATGGCACTCGCTCATTGGTCACTATAATTCTGCGTCCCGGCTTCTCATTCGCTGAAAACAGTCCATCGTTTGAAGACGTCAGACCGCGAGGAAAAGCAGACGAAAAAAGCAGCGCAAGACGAGCGAGCCCGACGCCCGCCGCGTGCCGGCCACAGCGACGCCCAGACTCCCCGCAGCGGCCAGAGGACTCGATTGATGTACAACCGGATGGCCAACTCCCGATCCAGCGCCCGCGACGCCCTCTTCTCCGGCGCGCCCTCGCGCGTGCAGGTGGGGATCCGTTAGCGTCAGGTATGGCCGACCGGCGCCGTGTTCGACTGACGTGTGTTTGCCACGCTGTCGCAGGCAGGGGGAGGCGTCGACAGTGGAGAGCAGGCCAAGCGCCTGCTGGAGGAGCAGAATGACGAGCAGATCAGCCACCTGTCGCTGCAGATCAACCAGCTCAAGCAGGTGCGGGACGGACGCTTGAGTTGGGTGTCGGATGTCCTTCTTGTGTGAGCAGTGCTGACCGCGCCGGGAACTTCTTTGCGGCGAATGCTGTGTCTGTGTGGCTGCAGCTGTCGACGAGCATCCACCGCGAAGTGAAGGACCAGAACCGTTTCCTGGACGGCATGGTGCGTCTTGTGCCGGAGAGTGTTATGGCTGCCATTCACGCCGTCATGGATCCTGACTCGCTGCGTTGGCGTTGTCCCCGTCCAGGGCAAGGAGTTCGACAACACAGACGGCCTGCTGGGCGGCACGATGAAGCGCCTGAACGTCATGATGGCGCAGGGCGGCAGCAAGCACATGCTGTACCTGATAGGCTTCGTCGTGCTCGTGTTCGTGCTCCTCTACCTCACGATGCGGTCCTAGGCTCCTGTGCACCCGTTCGCAGACTCGCCAGCATGAGCCCGGTCGCAGTCGACGCTGCTTCGTTGCATTTTCGCCAAGCGTCCGCGATGGCAGGCGCCACTGACTGATAAAGCGAGGAGGAGTGCGACGTCGAGGCGACTTGGTCTGGTGATGGCCTGGCGATGGATGGCATGAGACCAATGTTCACTTTCCAAAGCCCCGCTCTCTTCTCAATAATTACAAACATGCGCGTGGTTGCACCCAGATGTCCCGCCCACTTGCCAATTATTTACAGATACAGACGCCCTTTCGCACCTTTTCTGAATCAATCCTCTCCCCACCTGCGTCTACATTCATAATTAACATAAACTTCCCGTATCCGCTTCACGCTGATTTGTTCTCGCGTCCGCACCAAAGGGGGGCGTTTCACCGCAAAGTTCGCGAGGGGAAGAAGGCGGCGCCACACCAAGCGCTCGATCGACCCGCTCGTCTTCCGCCCACGCTCCTGCCACTGCGAGCCCCGCGGCGTCTGCGGCGCGGTCCTTCGAACGGCCATGGGGAACTTCCTGGCGGCGCCCATCACGGAGAAGGAGACGAGCCGCGGCGATGGCAATGGCATCACGTTCGCCATGTCCAACATGCAGGGCTGGCGCTCGTCCATGGAGGACGCGCACGTGACGGCCGTCAACCCCGCGGGCCTGCCCGAGGGCACGGCCGTGTTCGCCGTGTTCGACGGCCACGGCGGCTCACTGGCGGCCGAGCTCGCGTCGAAGAAGCTCACGGACAAGCTGGCCGACAAGTTCAAGGAGGCCGAGGTCTTCAAGGTCGGCACGGCCTTCGACCCCGAGCGCGCCGGCAAGGCCATGCGCGACGCCTTCATGGCGCTGGATGCCGACATTAAGCAGAGCCTGGTCGACAAGAACGGCGTCGAGACGGACCAAAGCGGCTGCACCGCCGTGGCCGCGCTCGTCACCGCCTCGCACATCATCGTCGCCAACGCCGGTGCGTGTGTCGGACTCGCCAAGCTCGAGTCGCCGCTTGCTGGCTGTCTATCGCGCTGACATTGTGTGTGTTGCTCGGGTGGTATCGATGCGCAGGCGACTCGCGCAGTGTGCTGGCCAAGAATGGCGCCACCATCGAGATGTCGTACGACCACAAGCCCGTGAACGTGAGTGCATCCGTGGCCAGGAACCGCTCCAACTGGTTCTAGAAAATCGTGCTGACGAGTTTGGCGCTCGTGCGTTTGCCCAGCCGGGAGAGCGCGCGCGTATCGAGAAGGCGGGCGGTGTCGTCCGCAGCAACCGCGTCAACGGCGACCTGGCGGTGAGGCGGCGAGCTTTGATCCTGAACCCGCGTATCGGTCTCGCATGGACAGAGCCTGACGCTGTCGCCGCGCAATTCGCAGGTCTCTCGTGCGCTGGGGGACTTCTGCTACAAGGACCGGGGAGACCTTCCTGCGGAGCAGCAGAAGGTGTCGGCGGAGCCGGACATTAAGATCCACGAGCGCAGTGCGTCGGACCCGTCGGAGGAGTTCCTGGTGATCGCGTGTGATGGCGTCTGGGACGTCATGACGAACGACGAGCTGTGCGCATACGTGCGCAAGCTGCTGCAGAACGGCGAGGAGGACCTGGGGCTCATCGCAGAGGAGATCCTGGACTTTTGCCTCCGGGCTGGAAGGTATGGCAGCGTCTTGCTCCTGCTCGCTGGTCGTGCTTGCATCCCGATGGCTGATAGGTGGTGGCGGTGCTTGGTTCCTCAGCCGCGACAACATGAGCGTGGTGCTCGTCAAGTTCCCTGGCGCGTTCCTCGGCAAGGGCAGGGGCGTCATCGGCATCCGCGAGGACCGCGAGCGCCAGGACAAGGCGGAGGCGGAGGCGGAGGCCAGCAAGAAGGCCGAGGCGGAACAGAACGCGAACCCGCGCGGCTTCTAGCGCTAGCGACCGATAAGCATCACTGGCGGCCGCTGCTGCCACCGCCGAGTAGTACATCTGTTGGACGAGCTTCCCGTCGATGCCTGGATGAGGTTGAGTGCGGATATCCATTCGTTCACCAGTCTAACGCTACGTCCGGAGGTGCTCCGTCTCGAAATGGAGGCAGAGGTCTTCTAGCACGCCTCGCCCGGCCGCTGGGTCAGGTTGATCTGCTCGCTGCTCTTGTGCGCCGTGTGGTTCGTCGGGCGTTTGTACTTGGACAGATCCAAGTTGCGGAAGTAGTCGATAGTGAGCCGCAGACCGTCCTCGATCTCCACGCGAGGCGTCCAGTCCAAGTGTGCTCTGCGATCGTCAGCGTCACAGGTGAGTGAGACCCCAGAGCAAACCTGTCACAGACTGCATCCCCAAGCAGGAACGTACTTTGCTAGCGAAATGTCGGGCCGGCGGCGCTTGGGGTCGTTGTTGGGTAGGTCCCGGAACACGAGCTTGCTAGAAGAGTTGGTCAGCCGGATGATCATCTCGGCGAGCTCTCGGATCGTCATCTCGTGCGGGTTGCCCAGGTTCATGGGTCCGATGCACGTCGAGCAGTCCATGAAGCGCAGGATGGCCTCAACCAGGTCGTCGACGAAGCAGAAGGAGCGCGTCTGGTTGCCCGAGCCGTAGATCGTGATGTCTTCGTTCGCGAGCGCCTGCATGATGAAGTTGCTGACCACGCGGCCGTCGTACGGATGCATGCCAGGGCCGTACGTGTTGAAGATGCGCGCGACGCGAATGTCCAGGTTGTGGGTGCGATGGTACTCGAAGAAGAGCGTCTCGGCCACGCGCTTGCCCTCGTCATAGCAGGCGCGCACGCCCGTGCAGTTGACGTTACCGTAGTATCCCTCTGGCTGCGGCGAGACCTCCGGGTCGCCGTAGACCTCGCTCGTGGACGCCTGGAAGATGCGGGCCTTGACGCGCTTGGCGAGTCCGAGCAGGTGCATGGCGCCGAGGAAAGACACCTTGGTCGTCTTGATGGCGTTGTACTGGTAGTGCACGGGCGAGGCCGGGCAGGCGAGGTTGTAGATGTGGTCCACCTCGCACGAGTACGGCTCCGTGATGTCGTGGCGCACGAACTCGAAGTTGGGGAACCGGTGCTGCAGCGCGAGCACGTTCACGCGCTGGCTCGTGAACAGGTTGTCCAGGCAGATGACCTCGTGGCCCTGCTCCAGCAGCCGCGTGCACAGGTGGATGCCGATGAATCCCGCGCCGCCCGTCACGAGCACGCGCTTGAGCGTCGGCGGCGTGCGCAGCGCCACCTGCGCCTCTCGCGGCAGCGGCAGCGCCGGCAGCAGCGGCATCTCGGGGGCCGGCGCCGCACGCTCGGGCGCGTGGGGCTCTTGGCCGCCGGCGGACACGGCGGAGGCGTCGGCGGAGGACGACATGGGCGCGTCCGGCGGGTTGATGGACGCGGCTGGGGACATCGGGGCGGTCTCGGCGCCGGCTTGGGCTTGAGCTTGAGCTTGAGCTTGGGCGGTCTATTGGCGACTGGGCAATGGGAACCGAGGCTGCTTGATCAGAAGAAAGGCCGATGGAAGAGACAAAGGAAAGGTTACGCCACAAAAGTCGTCGCTTGCGGAGAATTTGGGTCGAGGACGAGGGAGGAAGACGGATAGGGTAGATAGTTATGTGGTATACAGTGACCCAAACCGGATCGAAATGCGCGGAACGTTGCGTGCCCACACCCAAGCCGGTGATCGATGGTCGAACGTTGGGGGGAAACCAGCGGGTGGTTGGCGTTGTGAGATTCTCAGATTCGTTCGGACGAGCCTGTGCTCGTGTGCTTGTCGAGGGTGCGCTCGTGTGCACTGTGATATCGTAGCGATCCTGCTCGTGTTCTCGTCATGGACAGCATGCAGGAGGGCGATGCCGCGGCGTCGTGGTCGCTGTGACAACACGCTCGTTGTTTGTTGCTCGCCTGTTCGTTTCGCAGTGCAGCCGAGCGACCAACCGGCTCAGATCATGGAGAGGAGTATTATGCGTGTATGTATCCGTTTGACGGAGGCGTCAGGAGCGGAGTGGCCGGCCCATTGGACGCTGGTGGTGCTGTCTGAGGATCAGCACGAGCGGTAAGATCGGCGAGATGACCCGCATCGAGCCCAGCGACGAACAGAATGAGCATCATTGGCGCGCTGCACGGCTCCAGCCTGCTTGATCCAAATGCACGCTGTTCAGAAAATTGGCGGCCTTTGGGTCCGCAGCCAAGCGGTGTGCTGGCCTCGCTCTTTGCGATTTGACGGCTCCTCGAGCCCTCAATAAGGCCCTCAATAACGTCCCAGCCTGGTTTGACAATCCACATACATGTTTCCTGTGTGAAGACCCTTATCTGGAACATTCGCAGCCCTAATAAAGAGCTGCGAGTGGATGTTTTCATCGTGATGTCGGCGCTGAATGAGATGGGACCGCGCACAAATATCGAACTGGCGCCTCCTCGTACCCTTCCCCTTTCCAGGTTCAAAACAATGGTTTAATTCATCTACATTCGATATTTCTATGAAACCCCTTTTCAGGTTTTTCAAATCTCCTCAACCCTCTAGGTTTAACTCGCCAGGAATAGCGA
>JAADYB010000311.1:0-25852 GCA_023338075.1 Phytopythium litorale
AAGCGGCGTATGCGCCGGCGCAGGTGTTCAGCATGGACGACGAGAAGCTCTTAACCCCGCGGTCTTGCAGCTCCGCCTCGCCCTCGACGAACAGCATCGACATGCCGATGTCCATGTGCCACTCGACGTGGCAGTGCAACACCCACGCGCCTGGGTTGTCCGTGTCGAACCGCAGCACGACGAACCCCACGTCGACGCAAGCGCCACAAGTTGTTGCGTTAGCCACTCACATTTTGATCTTGTCTCTCGTTGTTGCCTCGGCCAGAGTGTTGCTGCTCGGCTGGATGCTGATTGTGAACTTGGTCGAGAAGATTCCGTCGTGGACAGCTTTTCTTGTCCTGTCGGGATGAGAAGTTGGCAGTTGCCAGCCCTTCATATTGAGGAAACTTCTCACAATCACTTTATTAGACGCATTTCTCGCTCGTAAATGAGCGTCAAAGGCACTTCGGGCCTGACATCCATCGTAAAGCAGTAGCGCTCAATCCTGGCGCTTTCAGACTGATCTCTCATGGCTAGAGACGACTCGATCCGGTCGTGGCGTTGCACACGTTGATCATGGACGACTCGAACTGGCCCATGCCCAAGGACATGAGATCCGCTTCGTTCTCGACCATGAGGAACGCAAGTCCGAGCTGAAGATGGCCCTCGATGTGGCAGTGAACCATCCAGACACCCGGATTGTCGGCCTCGTAGCGGAGCACCACATAGCCCACGTCAAGACAGGCGCCTGTCTCATCGATCGAGCACGCCGGAACTGTGAACACGTCGCGCGGCATCGACCCATTCAGCCGCAGATTGAGCTCCTGGCTCGCGTTCGAAGCGAATAGCGTCTCAAGCGAGGTGTGGCCGTGGCCAACGACATAGGGCGAGTGTACGTGCGTGTGGAACGGGTGGTCCTCGGGTGAGTTGTTGGCGAGCACGAGCTCCACGTGGTTGTTGTTGCCCATGCGGTAGGCGTTCGACCCGACGGGCAGCTGCTCCGTAGGCGTGCCGCTCGCGACACTGAAGAGAGTCGGATAGTCGGGAATGTTTAGCGACCGGAACTCGCCCTGGTCGACCGATGTGTAGCCAAGGAACGCTGTGGGGTTCTGCGGGAGCACGCCAAGCGTAAACTCGACGACGTGACGCTCATCCGGTTCTTCAGGGAGATCTACCGGCACGAGAGGGTCGTAGTCGAACTCGCCGATCATAGTGGCCGACGGCCACTCGGTCGAAGTTGGCAGTGTGTCGGACTCGCTATCCGACCCGGAGCAGGCTTCTCCATCGCCATTGTCGTCAGAAACGTACTCCAGAACAGCGAGCGCTTTGTCGTTGAACCCTTCCGGCAGCTGGCTGGTTGCTCGAGCAGTGAACGGGTACCCCGACTTGGCATTGGCGCGAATCCAGAACGAACTGCCACGGACATCGTCCTTCGCCTGTACGATTATGTCGTGCCGCTGAGCCACGTTGACGCGCACTGTGTTGACGGAAGCTGAAGGCACGAGTGGGTCCGAATCCCCGGCAATCACCTGGAAGTCGTGGCCGTCGATGCTCACATCGAAAGGCGCCAGCGCGCCACCGTTGATCAGGCGGATGAGGTACTTCATGCCAGGTTTGAATTGGATACGCTCGTACGGCTGGTCTTCAGAGCAGGTAAGCCCAGCTAGGGCTGCCTGCGTGCAGTTGAATTGCCCCTTCTCGTTGATGAGCACCGAGTCCCAGATGGGCGGTCCAGGCGAAGCAAGCGATACGTTGTGGTACCAATCTGAGAGGAGTAGCGTGAACTCGCCGTCGATGTCCTTCTCCCACGGCTGCTTCAGCTCAGGTTTCTGGTGCACAATGAGCGGCGTGCGTAGCCCAGACGAGTATTGCGAGCCTTCGTGCGCGTGGCACCAGAAGGTGCCCGGCTTGTCCGGCTTGTAGTGGTAGACAGCGGTCGAGTTGGGTGGGATGCGGCAGTGTGTGATCCCCGAGATCCCGTCCATCTCTTGCGTGCCGAGCTGCTTCAGTCCATGCCAGTGGATGCATGTGCGCTCGTCCTCGAGCTTATTGGTCACGTGGACCTCGACTTCATCGCCGATCGTGACTTCGACGGGGGAGAGTCTCGACGGTTGGCCGTTGATGCCGTAGACGACTTGCGTGACGCCGTCGGGAGCTGCTTCGAACTTGGAGATTTCCCAGTCGAAGCGGACAGTCTCCGCGAAGGCACAGCCGCCGGAGTCCAGCAGCGCGGATGCAGCCAAAAGCAAAGGGAGCGAGTGCGGAAGCAGCCGAGCACTTGACGAGAACTTGAAGAGACCCATCGTAGAGTGGGGTTCGACAATCGGGCTAGCTGTGCGTCGGTGGCTGGGGATGCAGCCTCGGCTGAGAGAGCGGCTTGGTCTGCAGTCGAGTCGATGTTGACTGGGGCTGGAAAGTTGGGGAATGAGCTCTCGAAGCGACCTGGTCGGGCATACCATCGATGCGTACGGGAGTAGCATGCATCGATGGACTACCCCGCCGTCCGAGCGCACTTCAAGGGAGCCTCAGTGGTCGTGTGTTGTCTAGGCCAAAGGTGGTGTCACCCTTGAAGTTGTGTGGGCTCTGACCATGGTCCAGTGAAATCTGTCGTTGGCCATGCCTCTCTAGTCCGAGGGTTTGGACCGGGTGCGGCAATTTTTTCACTCGTGTGTCTTTCGAATCACATCCATCCTGTGTTCGAGGGATTGACTGCAACTCGGTATGTGAGCGTTTGCTGTGTTGATGGATACGATCTCTTGTTGACCGATCACTCTTCAGAGTCTTGCTTGATCGTTATCGTTGGTTGGTCCATCTTGCCACGTAGGGATTATCAGACTGATTGAGCGAGAGGATCCATGCCGAAGACGTAATCGAACTGGAGTCGCATACTTTGACTGGTCGATTGAAAGCGTGTCCGGCCGCTTCCATCGTGTGCATCCGAAGGCGTCTGACTGCCCTCGACATGTATTCTCGCGGCTGTAAGAATGCCTCAATCATCGCTCAGCTATCAACAATACCGTACGCGCAAGGATGGACCCTTCTTGGTAGCACGATGTAAACAGACCTCACATCAAGCTCTGTTGCACGGCGGGGCTTCGTCGAGTCACGAAAGGCTCCTCTATAATAGAGCCATCAATCAAGATCCACATCCTGCACGCGGACGCTGATCTCTCTCGATAATTCACGGTCCGTCGTTGATGGCTCTGGCGAGGGTCCTTGCTGCCCAAGCCAAGTCGACGCTTCCCCAAAGGCCAAGCAAGCTTCCTGCTGGCAAGAGGGGCATGCATCATCCTGAAACAGTCGGACTGTTTCGGCGAAAATTCTTTCCATTCGGCAACCTGATTCTGAATTATTACCACCATAATCGGATATTCGTCATAATTTTCAATATAGCAGTTTGCATCCGCCTTGCATTTAGACACATTTCATTTGTATCAAAAACGCAATTTCGACGGAATATTGAACGAATTGCACAGCATTTTTACTGTTCCGCCAGTCATCCTTGCGTGTGTCCTCAAAAGACGTTTCGCATTGTCCCAGCTTTTTTTCACTCGAAAATTGTATTGACACAAACCGAGTCACCGTCCGAGGACACATCAGAATGTGGCGGACGGCCTTTGGACTCATGCACCGATCACGGTGTGCCACCTCGACACCAACACATGGATGCATGCACGACGTTGAGCCAGTCGAGAGGTCTCCATTTGCGAATCCGCTGCCTCCTGCTCGCTTCAAACTCCTACCGTTCCGTCCCCAATGGCGACTCCGACCAAAGTCTGGCTGGTGACGGGCTGCTCGTCCGGCCTGGGCCGAGAGATCGCGCTGGCGGCGCTCGCGCGTGGCGACTGCGTGGTCGCGACGGCGCGAAACCCGTCGACGCTGGCGGACCTGGCGGAGCAAGGCGCACACACGCTCGCGCTCGACGTCACGTGGGGTGAGACGCAGCTGCAGCAGCTCGTGGCGAGCGTCGTGGCCGAGCACGGCGCCGTCGACATCCTGGTCAACAACGCCGCCTACATCCTCGAGGGTGCGATCGAAGAGTGCAGGTGGGACTTGGAGTGCATCGGATCAACGCTTGGTCAATGAATTGACTGACCAACTCGCTGTCTGCGTCTGACTCAGTGGCCAAGAGGTGCAGGACGTGTTCGACACCAACGTCTTCGGCATGCTGCGCATGGTGCGCGCTGTGCTGCCCTACATGCGTGCTCGCCGAAGCGGCGTGATTGCCAACGTCGGCTCGGCCGGCGCCTGGACGGGCATCCCCGTCATTGGCATGTATGGCGCCACCAAGTTCGCGATCGCCGGCGCGACGCTGGCACTGCGCGAGGAGGTCGCGCGGCTTGGGATCGACGTGACGGTGATCGAGCTCGGTGCCTTCCGTACGAGCATCCTCGGCAAGGGCTTCGTGCCGGCGCAGCACCCGATCGAGGACTTCGCAGCGCTCACAGAGCCCGTCAAGTCGCATGTGACCAAGTACAGCGGTCAGCAGCCGGGCGACCCGAAGCGCGGGGCGAGTCTTGTGGTCGAGGCACTCACCAAGACGGGTCGATGCGCCGGCAAGCTGCTTCCGAGCCGCCTGTTGCTCGGCAGCGACGCTGTCAAGTTAGCCACGGGGGTGATGGACAAGTACCGGGACGAAGTAGACGAGTGGCGGGAGCTGTCGTCGTCGACCGACTTCCCGGTTCCCGCTCAAGGTGAGCCGGAGATGACAGTGAGGAGTATCGGTCAATCCGCAGAGACCATCATGGAGAGGACGCGCGAGACCTGTCCGTGATTCCAGGCCAACCCTCACTTGCCAATAGAATTTGCATCGATTCCGACTTTATGGAGCATGAACTGCAGTCGTCCGATTTCCACGTCCATCGACGCTCCCCATTATCAGCAAGCAGGTCGACCACCGCCCGCTGTAGACCACGACAACTGTTGCAAACACCTGCTCCCCCACACCACCCTACGCGTCACGCACGGCGCACGCCGGCAACACACCTTTGGCCTGCATGTCGGCGATCAGCACCTCGCTTGGAATGGCGCCGTTGAGGCAGCCGCCGCAGTGATGGAGTCCCACAACCGAGTTGTCACGGACTGCGACCACAGGCGAACCGGACGAGCCCTCCTGCGTGTCGACGTAGTATCCCACGTCTCCACTGCGGCACGCGTCAACCGTGAGCGAATCGATCCGTCCCGGCTGGCCGTTGTTGGTCCACGCGATGCGCTTTCCGTAGCCGAGTGGATGCTGGGCCACGTAGATCTCTTCCTGCAGTACTGGCCCGGTCGAGCGAAACTGGAGGTACCCACCGACAGCCTGGAGAAGTGGCGCCGCTGCCTGGATCGCATTCGCAGAGTTCGATGTGTTGATCAAGCTCACAAGCGCGTAGTCCAGCTCTTCCGACACGGCGACGAGTGTCGTCGAGCGCACCACCACGTCGCCTGGGCATGCGGCGCGCGACGTGCAGTTCTCGCCGCACTTGGGGGCCTCGGCGTGGAACTCGACGATCGTGTTGAGCGCGTCCACCCACGAGCCGATGCAGTGCTGGTTGGTGATCAGGTGGCCCTCACAGCCGAGGAGGAAGCCCGTGCAGTACGCCACGTCCAAGTTGTTGTCCTTGGTGATCGTGATCCGCGCCACGCCCTCCGACGCGTTACGCATAGCCTGGGACGCAGCACACGCCGCTTCGACCGACTCATCCTGTCCGCACACGCTCTCGTCCCCGGACGAGCGTTTTGGCGCTCTGATTGCCACGGACTCTGCTGCTGGGCTGGATACCTGCTCCTCTGTTATCCCCTCGGAGGCGAAGCTTTCATTGCCGGGAGTCTCAGCTGCAGACGCAGCTTCACCTGCGGCAGACTCCACAGCTCGGAACAGGATCTCGTCGACCTGGAACCCGTAGCAAGGAACACCGCGCGCTGTCTGCGTCGGAGGAGGGGGTGAGGCGCTCATCCGGTAGAGCGACAGCTCCACACCGCTCCCGGCTACCGCCTCGGCGACGAAAAGACCCGTGGCGTTGCTGCCAGCCAGGGCAACTGCCTTGGTGGAAGCTGTCGCGTCAGCACCCTCATGGCCGCGAATAACCACCACGTCCTCCGGCGGCAACTGGAAGGCGGTGAAGCGCACCGTGTACTCCCCATTGCCAAATCCTGGAGTGAGCGACACACGAAACGAAGGCGACTCACTGGCTGCGTCTGCGACCAACGGCAGCGTCGAATAGTTGGAGAAGATGCAACCAGCGCCGACGCGCAGCTGGAGTGACGTGTCGGCTGGCCCGCCCTGGAAGAACACTGGTGGTTTGGTTGTCGGTGACGACTTGGCTGGCGCTGATATTGGCTTTGCTGCTTCAGAGGGCTTCGCAGACGGAGCGACGAAGGGCTTGACTGACAGAAAGTGCTTGATGGATGATTTGGTCTTCGTCGGGGGCATGGGCGTCACAGCTTTCGCACTCGCAAGCGCCAAAATAGTGAGCACCACCAACAATCGAGACGCAGCCATCTCTCCGTCTCAGACAGTGGCCTGGTGTTGCCGGCGTGCAACTGGCCTGGGTGGCTCCTGTCTGTCGGTCGCTTGCGTCAAAGAGCAGCGAACGAGATATGTCTGGCTCAAGGGCGGCAGCGAAACGTGGCGTGTCCGACCTTGAAAGACTCTCAGCGACGAGCATCAAGGCGGGGGCTCGCGGATAAAGTGGCGCGGCGGATGGATGGATCAACTCGGCTCGCGTCGACCGCGAGAAACATTCCAAACGCGCTTTTAGAGCGGTTATCGCCTCGGATTCCTCCTTCCTTGAGACCGACAGAAAGCGACTCGCTACACCTCGTGCTTCTCAAGCATCTTGGCGAACTCCTCGAGGTCGATCTTGCCGTCGTTGTTGCGGTCCATCTGGTAGACGAGCTCTCGCACGTCGTCGTGGTCGAGCGATTGGCCCAGCGTTTTGAAGATGGCGACGAACTCGTCCACGGTGATGAAGCCGCTGCCATCCGTGTCGATCATCTTGAAGATCTCCTCGATCATCTCCTCCTTCGAATGACGATTGTCCTGAATATGCTGGTGGCACCAGTTGTAGAAGGCTTCGAACGTGACCTCCTCGTCTTCGTCGCCTCCAGGAGAACCCGTCGAGCTGCCGACCAGATCCGCCATGAGTCTGTTCAGCTGCGCGTCGTCTAGCTCGTGAGTGATGGCCGTGAGCAGGTTCACCATCTCGTCGCGCGACACGGAGCCCGAGCCGTCGAGATCGAAGAGACAGAAGATGGTGTGGATCTCGCGCCGCTCCGTCTCGAGCTTGTACGCGTCGCTGCGCTTCTCCCGTGGAGTCATGTACGCCGCTAAAGGCGACAGAGGGGGAGACGGCACCGTTGATGTCGGAGTCAACGCTGCGGGGGTGTTTGCGGCCGCCATTTTTGCGACTGTCCCGAGCGATAGTCGCCGGTTGGACTTGGGCATGGCTGTCACCGCGGTACGGAGAGCTTTGCCTTTGGCAGACGACTGTGCCGTCAGTGGAGACGCTGGAGGAGACGCAGTGCCTTTCGACGACAGTGTCGGCGCGCGCCAGCCTGTCTTCTTGGCAACGAGCGTCGAGAACTTGGCCGACGACTCGTGCAGTGATGCTGTAATGGGCAGTCCACCCGACTGGTATGACGCACTCGATGACGTTGGGGAGGTGGAGGACGGAGAGAGCATGCGGCTCTGGCGACGCACATTCTCGCGCAGGTAGACCTTCATCTCGGCGACGAAACGCAGCGTCCGCAGCGTCTGGCGCGCGCGCAAGATCCGCGTGACTTTGATGACGACGCGTGAGACCTTCATGTGCTCGACGTTGAAGGCGTAGAGTCCGTCCCGTGCAATGCGCACCGACATGCTCGTGACTACGACGCTTGGCAGCAAGAAGAGCGCGTCCAGCAAGAGGATGCGGAACCAGTGGCCGTCGTTGAGCTTGGCCACGAGGTGGGCGCCGCGGACAAGGAACACGGCCAGGTGTAGCGCCGTGAGCAGGAACACGAGGCGCGTCGAGAAGAGCGCGAGCACGACGCCGTTGCTGGAGCCTCCACCCAGCAACTTCCTCTGCTGGTCCGCCAAGCTTGCTTCCGTCCATTCGGCGCTGTCCGGTGTGGTCTGAGGCAGTAGGTCGATGTATGGCGGCGCGTCATCGTCGTCTCCCGTCTCGGCGGCCTCGAGGATCCACGACTTCTCGGACGTCTGGATCAGAGGCAGCTGGTGCCGCGCGCGCCACTCGTTCTTGCGCCGCAGCCGTTCCGCGTCCTTGAGCAGTCGTGGAGGCGTCAGCAGCTGCCGCATGCGCTTGACGCGGCCGCGAACGAGGAAGTTGAGACCGATGAGGGCCAATCCACCGAGCAGCAGCACCACCACCTCTCCCTTGGTGCCAGCGGCGTGACACACCATGACGGAGACCACGAGCAAGACCTCGAGTGCGACCCACGTGGGGAGGTCGATGGCGATGAGTCTGCCCATGACCTCTCCCGAGATGATGGAGAGGTACTCGTTGAAGGGGAAGCGCGCGGCGTCGTCGCTGTTGAGCTGGAACTCCTTGGCGAGCGTCTTGGCCACCTCTGGGTCCGGGTGGTTGGACCGGAAGTCGACGAATCGCCGGCGCAGTGCCAGGTACACCATCTCGCGGCGCGCCTTCCGGGCGGCCAGATCACGGCTCAGCCACGTGGCGCAGCGCTCGAACCACCCGGCTGTCGGTGGTGCCGGCTCGGTGGCCAGCACGTAGTCGGAGACGACGGCGGGAATGTCGCTGTGTCCGCGCTCGAACTCTCGCCACTCGGCCTGGACGAGCAGCCCGAGCTTGAGCAGCGCGCAGCAGAGCACGAGGAAGATGAGGATGAAGAGGAAGAGCGCCATGTGCAGCTCCTCGATGGACTCCTGCAGCTCGGCCTCGTCGCCCAGGAAGGCGCTCGAGAGCGCCGCGAGCACCTCGAGCTTGGTGACGACGAAGAGCAGCAGGCCGATGAAGCCGAGCGTCGTGAGCTCGCTGAAGACCGTGTTGACGAACGGCATGTTGAGCTCGTCGGTCGAGTCACGCAGCAGCTCGGTGCCCATCTCGAACAGGATGGAGATGAGGATCAGCAGCGTGATGACCGCGACCGCCACGACTGCCACGCGGCCTGGAGACGCCTCATGCTCGGCTTCATGGGGCGACGACTCGTCCTCGTGGGTCTCTGCGGTCAGCGCCACGGGTTCGAAGGTTAGATCAGAGGCCAATGCAGCAACACGCTTCGAGGCGAGGCCTTACCGTCGGCATTGGCCGCGAGTGCGAGCGAGAGGATGGCGACCGCCAGCCGCCACAGCATCCGCACTCTCACGGCCATGATGGTCTCGGCTCTGAGAGATCCTGGAGATTGTCAGTCCCCTTGCTGGCGCCTTCGTGGACGCCTGGAGCCGCGGGCAGTGGCCGCGCGCGACCACTCGTCCGTCGGCGATCTTTCACCCACCGGAGCGATCCATCCGCGTCGTTTCGACGCTGGTACCGCTCGATTCGCTAAAAATACGTTTCTTAATCAATTGAACGCTTATCATTGGCCAAAAAATCGTCAGGGCAGCTTCAACATGGGCAGTTTCGAGTCGAGTTGACAACTTGTCACTGTGCTCTTGTCCACCGACGGAGCGCCGCAATGAGGACGCGCATGGAGGAAGGGTGAGCGTGGAGAGGAGGCGTGCAGCACCCAAGTCATGCTAACCTATGGATACTGATGGCTCTTCAGTGTGGTGACAGCACGACGGCGTCCGAGTCAGTTGCACACGAAAGCCAATGTCAATTGCCAATTCGAAACCTGCTGCATTCAAATCCGTGCTGCTGTTCACTTGGAGGATTGAGCTGCAGTCCGACCGACGCTAGCAGCCTTGCACCGCCATTCAATCAGCCACCAAGAGGTGCTCGCTGTTGGTGACGCGACGCACTCGAGGCTCCGCTCAGACTAGCGGGTAGACGGACTTAAGGCCGATGATGCCGCACGCACCAACGCCCGGCACGTCCTGCTGGAGGCGGATGAAGCCGCTCTCGCCCCAGGCAGCACCCCACGAGTTCTTGATCTTGAAGAAGCCGCCGCCGCCCGCGCGGTCGACGCCGAAGCCGACGGCCAGCACCGCGTGGTCCAGCTCGTCTGTCTCGCACGAGGCCACCACGCCGCGTTTGTACTGCTTCCACGTCGGGTTGCCCGCCGCCACGCCAACTGCGACTGGCTGTCGCCGCAGCGCGCGAACGAGCCCGGCTTGGCTTGCGGGGACTGACACGACCCGCTTGATAGAGATGCTCTCAGGCGAGCAGCTCTGGGCGAACTCGCATGGCCCAGCGTCTCCGCTGTCGCCCGACAAGTACGGGTACTCTTCCTCGCGGCACACCCCGCCTTGCTGCTGAACGAACGCCAGGGCGTCACCAGGGAAGCCTCCGTCGCAGCCGTGCGACTCCGAGTCGCAGCTCAGCACCTGCTGCTCCGAGAACTCGGTCAGCGGGTGACCAGCCAGGCAGTAGGCGCTCTCGAGCGCGCCGACGGCCGCGAACGCCCAGCACGAGCCGCACATACCCTGGTCCTTGACGCGAGCCACGCACCCGGACGTCGTCCAGTCGACCCCGTTCGAGTTGGTGTTGGTACTGTTTTCTGTAAGACTATCAGTCAGCATGTTCGTCTCGACACTCGCGCTCTCGAACGCGCCGCCGCTTTGCTGAAAGGAGCGGCCTAACCAGGCGGAGAACTCGGCGTCCGTCAGCAGAGTGAAGGGCGAGTCGGTCGAGAACTCGGCGAGCGGGTTGGACGCCTGGACCTGCGCGATGCGCTGCTTGGTCAGGAACAGCCGGCGCAACTCCTCGTCGCTCGAGTCCACCGACTCCACATTGATGGCGTGCGACTCCGGGAGGAAAAACGCGCTCTCCTTGGCCAGCTGTCCGGCCACGCTGCGCTTCCAGTCGTCCAACTCGCTCTCGAGCGTCGGCATCGCTTGCATGAACTCCTCCATCAAGGCTGTCGGGATGATGATACTGCTTGAGGCGTCCGCAGTCACCGACTCTCCACTGGTTCGAGCTGCGATGACCGCAGTCGACAGGAGCGCAGTCTTGAAGAAAAGCTTCATCGTTGCTTGGGCCTTGGAGGAGTATCTGGTGGAGATAGAGGGAGTTGATGCGCCGCCACGCTCGGAGATTGGGAAATGAGGTATTGGAGCCCAGGACCGCGCAGCAACTGTCAGCACCGAAGCAGTTCATGAAGGAGACGCACGCCTTCGCTCACAGCCGGCTTTGAATGGGGTCACACGCCGCAAGTCGCACTCTGCAGCCTCCGCATGGTGTTCATCTCTGAACTGGATGTTGACTCTGTCGACTCAGATGTCGCTGCAAATTGTCCAACACGCGTGTCACTTGAGGTGGGGAGCTCGACAATGCAGCGCTCGTGTCGCTGGATAGACGAGCTCCGCTCACGCGTGCGTTGATGGGCAAATCAACTCGAACGCTCGCCAGCGTCTGGTTCGGATGCCGTCATTCTTGGTGCTTCGACTGAGACTGCTTGATGCGGGGACTTCCAGATCTGGCAGCTCGCCAACCGAGTCAGGGGGTGATGCGGCGAGTACAACGGCTGTGCCGATGACTGCGCTAAGTCGAGCTACGGCGATGCGCGAGCGGTCCAGCTCCACGTTGTGTTCACGCTCTTCTTCATCGTCTGTGAAAGTCTCACGGCCATTCGGTGCTGACTTAGTAGAGCGGCCTTCTTCCACGCGCTCTGTCGATATAAATGGGTGGCCGATCACCCACGGTTCGTTCCTGTCGTCTCTGCACACGGCCAAGCACTGGATGATGTTGATCTCCTCCGGATCACTTGAAGGCTTGGTCTTTGTCCACCTCGAGCGCTCTCGGCTCCTCCGAAGGCTGGCTCTTCGGTGCTTCCCGTCACTCTCGCGCTCGCTCTTCACCGGAATGCCATCTCGAGTTCGGATAAGCAGCACTCTACTCGCAATGACAGCTACACCGCGATGCCGGTCATCAATGCTAATGATTGAAAACGCGTCACTATCTTCGTCCTCTTCACCAGACCAGGTTTGAGCGCCGGACGGGATCGAGATTGCCACCGACACATAGCAGCGACATGGCTGCACGGGCAGCTGCTCCAGCAGTCGACATGACGCGCAGTCCTCCGGTGACCGAGTTGCGTGGAGTACACACGGCTCGAAACGGCTCCAAGGAATGTCGAGTTTGTCTCCGAGGCTGCGGCAAAGCACAAACGGGCCGAGCCACATGATTGTTGGATCAAGCACGGATGCCTTGCGTTGTTCAGTTGGTAGTGGCTGGGATGTGATCCGGATTTCCTTCGAGGACGGCTTGATGCCATGCACATCCGCAAGGTGTCTGTCGTTTGGGAATCGAATCGCTACGTGAGGAAAGATACATCTTGAACATCGTACGAACAGATTTCGTACCGGTTGAGTTCTCGACGCGACCGGAGCTGGAGACGACAATCGGACTGCGAACATGTGAAGTACCCAACCATCGTACCACTCGCGGTGTCACGATCGGTCCACGGTGTCTGTGGCGGCCAGTAGCTGTGCAAGTACTGATCCGTCAGAGCCGCAGCGCTCGCGAGACGCGTTTGGCCCTCGTGTACCGTCTTCTGGTGCATCCTCGCCGCTTCCTTGGAGCTAACCAGCATGCACCGGATCATTCGCGAATCAATACTCCTTCAACACACTTGGCAATTCGACACGGAGCGTACGAGAAACACCGACCGCACGCCGGGTGGCCGCACACGAAGCTTCGCACGTTTCGCGTCGTGACTTGGATGATCTTCTCTCGCTGTCGTTGTCGAGGAAGCGTCTGTCACGCAGTCAATGTCAGTGGCGACGGTCACCTAGCGCGAACGCAGACTGGCAGTACCTTGAGCTCGTAAATGAATCGGTGGATGTCTTGAGACGACTGCGTGTTGTAGCGGTTTGCTGATTCCAGGTCGTCGACCGTTGTCCGTGACGGCTGCGCGCACACCTCAGCGCTCCCCACTCCAGTTTCTGGTCTTTGCGGCAGATGATTATCTCGCTCATCGTTGGTGGCAAACGCTTTCTCGCTAGCGAACTGAGCTGGGCTCGACCGACGGAAGCCCAGCTCTGTTAGGCGGCGCTCAATCTCATCAGCGCGCTCTGCTGCTTTGGTCAATCCACAGTCGTCTCGGTCGGATACAGGTCGCTGGAACCCGAACTCTTGGCACAGCATCGCGAGTGTCGGGTGCAACCGGAGATCCGACGGCTGCTTCGACTGGCGGAGTTGATGCGGCATTGGTGCTCCGTGGAACAGGTTGCTGGATTGAGGCGGCTGGCGGACAAGGTCGACTGCTTCGAGCCACCTCCGCTCGAGCAGATTCGCGTTGCGGAACACGAAGTTAACCAAGTTGCGCTGGTCCGACAGAAGGTCTCGACCTTTGCGAGAGTCCCGCAGCCGCTCAGCGACCGCCTCGATCGTCGGCAGCGCCTTGTCCTCGCTGGATCCACCGGCGGGAAGCGTTGCGTTTCGAATCCGTTCCTCCTTGCTCTCTAGGTCGCGCTTGAGGCTGTCAATCGCAGCCTGAATGACTTCGCCAGCCGGCTTCTTCTGTCGAGGCAAAGGTTTGCCAATGCCAAATATCGCGTGGCTTACACGTGATGCAGCCACGCGGCGCTCAACCCGTCCCTTCTGGCTGTACGCGATGTCGAAGGTCGGCTGCTGGTCGACTGCGAGCGGGGCGTTCACAGCGACCACTCTTCCCCGACGTGTCACTCGCCCTTGGGTCAAGTTGGTGCGTCGGGCGGCCGCGTTGTTCCCCATCTGCTCGACATCTACCACCGTGCCCGTCGGGAATAGCGCTTTGGCCAAGGGCACGTCGCTGGATGCTTCCTGCTGTCTCAAATGTCTCGAAGACGTGCCAGTCACAGAACTCGTGGCCTCCTGCGCTTCCTTCACCCGCCGCTTCCCGTGGTCGTGCAGCCACCTCCTCTCTCGCTCCATGCTCCATGCGCGCTTGCCGTCTCGGTCCTTGATCAGGTCCAGGATGAACTGGTACTTGTACGCATGGCCTCGATCAACCACAGCGTCGCGCACGACCGGCCGCATGTGCTGTCGTGAGTCCCAGTGATAGCCGTATGACGGCAACACGAACCCGTAGCGCTCCTTCCCCAGCGTCATACTGTCGCTGCTGTTGCCGCTGCCGCTGTCGGCGCTCATCCCGATCCACTCCCACCGCTTGAGCATCGCCGCCCACATGGCATTGCCGCGAAGCCTGCCGAGATGTCCTCGGAACACTCGCTGGATCACGGCCGCCCCGCACTTCATTCGGATGCGGCGCGTTGGGAACGCGTAGGACTCCACCGATTGCTTTCCTTGACGCAGCGGCAGCACGACGGTCTTCCCGTACTCAAATGCCGAGCGGGAGCTCACATACCCCACAATTACGAGCACGCCGGGATCGTTGCGCCACATGTGCCGTGTCAGCCACCCGCGCACGCGCTTTTGGATTTGCTGCGCGCCAACGTACCGCCGCTTGATCTCCAGGAAGCGGCGATGCCGACGCCACTGGCGCTGGATCTTGATGGTGCCAAGCAGCGTTTGTATCCGACGAGCGGCCTCGCGCTGCCGAGTCTCCTTGCGGTGCCGCCACCGCTCGACGTGGCCTCGTAGCACTCGCCGCGCTCGAATACGCCGGAACGCCGCGAGCTGTTGCTCCAGCGTGCGAAGGTTCGCGTCGGCCTCCCGCTGCAGCAACTGCATGTACGCGACTTCTTCGCGAAAGCTCCATGCGAGGAGTCGCTGCCGGTACCATCGGTAGTTGCGCTGGAGCCTGATCGCCGCGCGAAGCCTGCGGCAGTGGAGACGCGCGAGTCCACCGCGGAGCAGACGCTGCATGTGCGGGACTGCCGCAGCGACACGATCAGCCTCGTGGATGAACCGCCTTCTGCCCAGAAAGCCACGTATGACGCGCTGGATGGCGCGGCTTGCCGCGATACGGCGAAGTGCAGCGGTTTCGTAGCGGATCGAGCGTGCTCGCCGCCGCGCTCGGTTGCCCCGGAAGATCCGCTGGATGCGAGTCGCGACGACGCCAGCTCGCCGCATGAACTGGAACCGCCATATCGCCTCTTTGATTAACGCAGAGGCCGGGTTGGAGTGGTTGAGCAGTGCGCAGAGTACCCGTGAGAGAGATACCGCAACGGTCGAAAGCACCAATGCCGCGACCTTGACGATGAAGGCGGATGCAACTGCGAGGATGCTTCTGGGCGACTCAGATCTCGACAGAACGGCAACGCCGGTGCTGCCCTCGCTGATTTCTTGAATGCCAGCGATAGGTGGAGGGTACGACGGCGCGAGAGGATGCCGCTGCACCTGGACGGCAGCCGCCTCCTTCTTGCACTCTTTGATCCCAGGAACGTCGAACTCCGAGTCGGCAAGGACGACAGCGCCGCGCTCGTCGAACTTGAGGTCGCTCAGCTGTGCCTCCAAGTGGTTACGGCACATGCCGAACTGGTTGCGGCGGTCGATGGGCGGGCAGTTCTCCTCCTTGGCTTTGTTCCCAGTGCGCTTGCGGCCGTAGTCGCGGATGCACCGCGGCGCGTGATATCCGCAGAAAGGAAGGTATGAACCGCGCAGCGTCGGGTGCATGAGTACATGGTTCATGCATCGCCACACGTACGCTCGTTCAAAGTGCTCCTTCTGCCAGCAGCATGTGCTGGAAGCAGTGAGTCGAAGCGCGCTCGGGCCTCCAGCTGCCGTGCCTGGTCTTGGCGCTTTGTACAGCATCTCACGCCGTACTGAGCCCTTCTCGTCGCTCAAGCACACACCCGGCGTCTTGATGGAGGTGATCCGCGGCGGGACACGCTGCAAAGTCTTGCGCTCGGTCGCCGCGGTCGTATCGTAACAGCGCAGACACATGCCTTGGTCGTTGGGAGTGTCGATCGCGCGGGAGTGCTCCATCGGGTGATGCTTCCACTGGCACTCGCACACATGCCACACGCATAGGCGCTTCTCCGCCGTCGCGCTTGCCGCGCTGGTGACAGAAGCTGGTTCCGCTAGCTCCGTTTGTGCCTCGCTGACGGTGTCGTCGGTCTCATCCCGCCGGCGAGTCCCTTTCACCGGCACAGGCGCATTCGTACAGCGATACTGTCTGCCGCCGATGCGCTCGCTGCAATGCCAGAACACGTAATGCCCGGAGCAGGTGAGCACGCTGATGCTTCGATCAATGAGGCTGACAGCACCCGCACCTCCACTCGCAACAGTCTGGAGCGCGTGCGCCATGCTGCTGCGGCACGCCTGGCCCGCGGCTGGCGTCACGGATTTCCTGTTGCAAAGCAGATGAAATGTCCACGAAGCGGTCCTTCAAGATGGCCTGCACGTCGCCATGCTTCTCGATGCGCGCCTTGATTGCCTGGTTCGGGTCCACGAGTCGCTGCTTCCACGTCCACTTGCCCTGCGCCGCCGCCTGCTTTTTCTTGGCGTTCCACTCGGACAGCGTGAACTCGTCCTCTCCGTAACCCTCAAGTGCCTCGCGCAGCATGCGCTTGCCGCGCGTCTTGGCTCGGGCTGCTGCAATCGCCGTCGACATGGTGACCCGAGCGGTGAGCGCACTCGCCTGACAGGCATTTGCCGACTCTTGCACGACGCAGGCGACGAGTCGGCGACTGTTTGGCGGTCCCCTATATAGACATGCGTGAACTCTGCTCAACACCATCCCCCCCCACGCGCCAAGGCCCATGCGCTGCCGTCAGTCACAACCCGGTTGCTCGCCGGCATGTATTATGCTGGGTCGGAGGTGGTCCGCCTGGTTGATTCCAGTTTGCCGGCGCTTCTCTCAGCGCTCAGCCAATCTTCCTCACTGTTCCCACGGCGCCGTCGAAGCAGAAGTAGTTGCAAATGGGCTCGTCCTTCTGCGAGACGGCCTTGATGATCTCCTGGCCGACGATGCCTGCCAGAATGGCGCACACGGGCACCAGGTCAAAGCTGGCCACGCGCGCCAGCGTCCTGCGGTTCACGACTGTCAGCAGCTTGAGAGGTAAGAGCGACGATGCATAGCCAGCGGGAGACTCACTCGAGCTCTGCGGCCGAGACGTAGTCCTCTTCCAACCCGTTGGCAGCCAGTCGAGTGGCTGCGAACTGCACGAACGCGGCTGTCTGTTGCGCGTCCAACTCGTCCACGATGCCGTGCTCGCTCTTGAAATCGAGGAGAACTAGAGGGAAGGACTCGCGTCAGCTTGTGAGTCGCACTGCCACCCGCACGCACCCGGCGCCAGCCACGTACGCTGGTGCTTGACGAACACCTTGGGGAGCGACGGCGCGCGTCGGCGCGTGCTCTGCAGCGAGCTCCACTGGATGGCCTGGGACTCAGCCAGAGACGGGAACGCGACCGTCACCGGCAGGCTGGGCTCCTTGCTGGCGTCGTCGGCCGCGCGCGTGCGGCGGTACGCGTGGCTCTGGCCCAGGTCGGCGAACATGACGCCCTCGAAGCCAAACGCGCGCGCGGCGAAGAAAGCGATGCCCGCTTCTCTGCACAGCGCGTCCAGCCGCAGCTGAGCGAGCGTCCGACGCGTCAGCGAGCGGCGTGATGAGCAATCACAGCCGCTAGAGAGCGTACCTCGGTCTCCTTGGACGCCGAGACGACGCAGACGACCGTGAACTGGCGGAAGAAGTCGTCAGGCAGCGCGTCCAGCGCGCGCGTCTCGCTCTGCACCTGCACTAGCGGGTTCAGCTCGCGCACGCGCGGCAGACACGCCTTGGCGCGCTGCTCCCGCCAAGAGTTCGACGCCTGCGGTTAGACGCCGACGCAGGGCTACAAGAACACACAGCGCGCAGGAGAGACGCACGTTGGCGCCGACGTCCTCGGCGCTGAGGAAGAACTGCGCGGCCGCGGCGGCGGGCGACACGGCGCGTGCGTCCTGCACCGTGACGCCCATGCCCGAGAGCACGAGGTTCTTGGCCAGCTCCGCGCCGAGCGCCGAGAGCCCCGCAACCAGCACGCGCGCGCGCTGCAGCCGCTTCTGCGCCTCGACGCCCCACAGGCGCATCTGCCGGTCGTACACGGCGGCCTCCGCGGCGCTGAACGTCGCCTCCGTCGCCTCCATCGCCATGCTCCTCGCTATCTGCAGTTGCCGCAGCGGATCGAATTGTGGCGCGCTTTCAGGTGCGCACGCCTCGATTGATGTGGCCTACACTTTAATCGGGCATGAGAGGATTAATAGTGTGGACTACCTGTTTTGGACAGCGGACTGCGAGGTTGAGATGCCGAACCTAGAATAATACAAATCGGAACGTTAAAGTAGGGCAAGGAATGCTTGCTTCAACGTGTTATACCTGCACGCTGCGAGTGCTTCAGCTCGACCCCCAGCATGGGCGGTGGAGACAGGAGACGCAGGGCAGGCGGACGGGCTAACGCTTCAGGGCCAGCGCGCGGGCGGCGGGGCTGTCGGCTCTCCGGCTGGCGACGACGACGCAGTAGTGGGCCTGCAGCATGTGGAACTCCTCGAGCTCGTCGAAGATCTCCAGCCGCTCGCGCCTGCTCGCGAGACACAGTGAGTGGGTTTCGCGTCGGCGCCACGAGCGAACAGCCAGGCAGCGAGCGAGATACGCACGTTGCGCGCTCGACGGGGTCGAGGAACTTGTAGTACACGTCGTTCATATCCCAGCACTGCGCCATCTCGAACTGGTGGTCCGTGAAGCGCCTCACCTGGGCGTCGGTCGACGGGAAGTCGTGGATGCTCAGCAGGTCGCACCCGCGCGCCTTGATGTTGGCCATCATGACGCGTCCGAAGGCGTCGTCGGGCAGGATCTGCTCGTACAGCACGAAGCTGGCGTCCGCGAGGCGCGAGCCCGCCCACTCGACCAGCCGCGTCGAGAACTGCGCCTCCATGTAGATGAGCACGCACTCGGACACGAACAGCGTCGGCACACTGCCGCAGACAGAGGGGCAAGGAGGATCAGTCACGCGCGGACGCACTCATCGGCGTCAGGTCAGCATACCTGTAGTCGAACCCCGCCGCCTCCATCGTGGTGCTCATCGCGTCCAGATCCCGCAGGTCCACTGGCAGCAAGTGGTACCCGGGCGTGTTCAGCTCCGCCGCGCCTGGTTCAGCGCTCCATGTTTGTCAGTGACAAGTCGCAAGCTCCACGGGCCCCTCCCACCGCAACTCACCAGACGAGACCGCGGCCTGGAAGTCGGCGGGCGAAGAGAGCCCCAGTAGCGCGCTCAGCTGCTTGCGGCGCCGGACGGTCATGACCTTCTGCATCGCCACGTCGGCGAAGTCGAGCTCGAAGTACTCGCAGCCGCGCAGCTTGTCGGCCTCTTTCAGCCGGAAGAACATGGTGTCCAGCCCGGCGCCAAGGATCACGACCTGCTTCTTGCCGCCGTCCGCGCCGTCGCTCGCCAGGAAGCGCGTGACGAGGGACTCGACGGCGGCCACCCGCGCGTAGTACCCGCGGTTGATGATCGGCATGCGGCGCGACGGCGCCTTGACGAAGAACCGCACGAACGGGTCGTGAAAGTAGCCCAGCATGCTCGCCGACAGCTTGCACAGCGACGCGTCGCCTGCGGTCGCCATGACGGCTACGTCGTGGTCCGTGCCCGCGCTCATCCTGCTCGGTCGGAGAGTCTTGTCTTCGGGAATGATCCGCTCGCATGTCGAACACCATCGACGGACACTGTTCTGGTTCCCTCATCACAGTGACACATCAAGGAGCACTGATGCAACGCTCACATGAAGCAGTGCCCTTGCATCATGCGGCCGAGTCGGCCGACCCGCTGCCGCTCCCGTCGCCACCGCCGCCGTCCTTGAGCATGAGGATGCTCCTCAGCTCCGGGTCCATCTGGTCGATGTAGTCCTTGGTCTGCACCACGCGGTACATGTCCCGCACGGCCGCGAGCATGCGTCGCGTGATTGGCAGGTGCGGCAGGATGCGCTGGCCCTGCTGGATCGAGCTCTTGCCCTCGGCGATCCAGCGCGCGGCCTGCTTCATCGTCGCGTGCGCGTGCTCCATCATCTCGCGCAGCTCGTTGATCTTCTTGATCCCCAGGATGGCGGCGTCCAGCTGGCCGTCGGCGCTGCGGTAGCTGTCGACGACCTGCAGCGCGCGCGTCGCCTCCTCCATGGCTCGGTCGCCGGCGCTCTTCTTCTCCATGCCTTCGGCAAGAATGCGCTGCCCTTCTTCTTCGTTGTCTGCACCGCGAACGAGCCCATGGGCTAGAGCGTTCACCAACCACCGCGCCAGCATCATGAGCACGCTGACTCGCCGGAAGGCAGCCGGCGTTTGCTCCTCGCGGTAGGCTCGCAGCGCGAACTGGTGCGCTCGGCGGACTGCCAGCTTGACCTCGCACGTCCGGACCTGAAGGAAGTACGCGAATTGCCGGTCAGCCAGTGCAATGATGTCACCGGTCGATCGCTGTCCGCTGTCGCCACCACCTGCACCTCCGATGCTGCTAGTGCTGGCCTCGCGATGAGCTTCCGACTGCAGCCACAGACCTTCAAACAGGTTCTTGGCTGTCGTGTGCCGCATAACCGCGCCGAGAGCGTTGATAGACGTGCCGTCTGCGTGCCCAAAGATGCCGACAATCTCCTCGCGCTTGGTCGCGTAGTCGCTGCGGATTTCAAACTTGGTGCCCTTCTCGCAGAGCCCATACCACTTGGACAGCCGCCCAGTGCTCGTCCCGAAGCGAAGCGCGTACACTTGTTGGGAAGCGAAGCCTTCGATGGACGTGAGCACTTCACCACGCGAGAGCGCGAACACTTCGCGGTTGCCGAACGGGTTCCCGTGAAGCGCGCCTGGGTGGCTCACCCCCGCGTTCGTCTTGACCACGAAGGACAGCCCGTCCACCTTCTTGGGGCTGTAGATGACCACCACTTCGCTGACACTGCCGTATGGCGGCGCTTTCTCATACACGAACGACCGGCCGACATTCGAGCCGTGGAGTGGGGACGGCCGCTCTTCGTAGTGATGAACCTTGCGCTCGCCGTAGGCGGTGAACATGAGGCGTCGCTCGAGTGCCAGTCGCTCGTCGATCTCCTCCGCATGAGCCGCAAACAACTGCTTCAGTGTCGGGGAGCCTGTTGCGCGGAGCTGCGTGAGGCGCTCGTTGCGAAGGATCTTGGCGCGCAGAATGGTCGACGGGAGCCGAGCTCGGAGCGCCACGATCTTGCAGTGGCACGCGTCGAGGTCTGCTTCATAGTGGCGCAGGAGAAATGGCGCGTGCGCGCGACGGTATTCCAGCGAGTACTTGGCCTTGACGCCGGACTTGAGCGCGTGGAACACACGGAACTTGTGCCACACGTCTCGCTTTTGTCTGGACAGCTCGACCATGAACCGCAGGACTCTGGAGACCTGCGTGAGCTGCACCCAGCGCAAAAACACACCGTGGAAGGCGTTGGCGGGCGAGTGCTTGGTCATGGACAAGTGGAACGACGCGAGACTGCCGTCCACGAGCTTCGTGCGCTCCAAGTAGCTCTCGTACTGAAGTATTCGCGCTCGTCGCTGCTGCAGCCGCACTGTCAATTGCGGCGACTGGAATTTCCACTTCCACACTGCGTGTCGGAGTAGAGTCTGGAACGCGTGGTGCTTGATCTTCAGTCGGTGGAATGCGTCGACGTGCTGCTGCCAGTAGATGAAGCGCCGACAAATGCGGATCCAGTTGCGCAACTGTGCGCGATGGCAGAGCATCTCTGTGTACTTCGTCATCACGATAACTCGCAGACTGCGGAAGCTGGAGCGCAGCAGCCACCGCATCTGCTGCTGCTGCAGATCCTCGTACACGTGGTCAAGCGCGTCGTGCATGCGGTGTGCGCGCGTTCGTAGGATCTGCTGCGCTTGCTGCATCTCCGTCATCTTGACACGATGGGTCACTGCCGCCTCTTTCCGCAGGAAGGCCTCTTCCTGCTGCTTCTTCTTCATCAGCAGCAACTCGCGGTCGCGAATGGTTTCGCGTCGGATCGAGTCGTTCGCTAGCACGCCAAGCAGATCCTCTCGCAGCTGCCGTGCCAGTTGCGGGTTGCTTTCGATCCCTTCGCGCCGCCATTCTCGGTCGTTCACCCAGTGCAGCTCTACACGGCCCGGATCCAAAGATACACTATCATCACCAAGCTCAGCTTCCTCCTTGTCGTCTTCGTCCGATCCCAGAACGCTGCACACCGTTCCGATCTGCCACTGGCGAAAGCGTGCGTGCAAGACTCGGTATGCACCGAGATCACTCGCGAATCGGCTCTTTTTACCGCGAACAACGGCAGCCCGCAGCGTCTTGAGGAAGATCCGGCCAACTCGTCGGAATGTGACGACGTTGCCAATCATCTCGACCTGGTCGCGCTCGCGGTAGCGCAGGTACAGCGCCAGACACAGATCATACAGACGGCTCTTTCGCTTCATTCGCTGGCCCATCTCGGTCTCCATGATGCGAGTCAGCGGGTGGACATTGGACGGGTTGTTGTCCGCCACCCTCGTTGCATCCCCGTAGATCGAGTCGTCGTTGTTCCTAATGTCTAAATGACGGCCGGTTGTCGCTTTGCTGTGTGGAGTGTGGGTGTCTCCAACTCCATCGCGATGAACCATTTGAGACGTCGAAGCAAAGCCTCGCAGTCGAGACGCATCGCTCGCTCCGTTGGCTTCCCACGGAGCACCAATCGAGTACGAGCTCTTGCTGTTGCTGCTCGCAGCTTGACCTCCGACATTTTTCCCAGGCTGAGCGCCTCGATTTGGACTCTTCGCGCCAACGCGGACGTTCGGGGAGAACAGAGTCAACAGTGCCTTGTGCTTCCGCTGCTCCATGTCTCGCTTCAGAGTGGCATAGTACCGAAGAATGTAAAACGTCACCTTGACCATGTACAGCTTGTGAAGATGCTGCATGGCATGGCCGCGGCTGCTCCATAGTCGGCGGACCGTGGCAACCGACTGGTAGCGCGACTTCCACTCGTACCAGCAAATCCGCCGTACCGCCCGCGCTTTCCGGGATAGTACTCGCTCTAGCTGCATGCGGAACCATTGCTCTCGCCGGTACAGCTTCTTCAATGCGCGGAAGTGGCGCAGGAGGATGTATGTATGCACCAGGTTCTTCAAGAACGCGCTCTTGCCTCGGGCGATGATCATTTGCTGAAGATGGCGCTTCCAGGTGTAAAATGGCCAAAAGCAAGTGCGGTAGAATGCGTAGTACTCGTACCGCTTCCGTGTGAAGTACTTCCATGCGATAAACTTGCGCATCACGTAGCGACGTAGCGTCTCGGCGTGCTTGGTGAACCGTTTCCACTCCAAGAAAACCTGTTTCTTCAATCGGAAGCGGAAGATCATTTGGCGTTCAGGCCACAGATCCGTCTCCAGGCGCTTCCAGTACGTCTTGACCCCTCTCTTGATTGAGTCCACCACGAAGTCGTGGAACAGGTACGCTGCCGTGGGCACTTCGATGCTCTCGAAGTGTCCATTGCGCGAATACTTCTGGAGCATTGTCGAGCGGACAAGCTTGATACTGAGCTGCTCCGGAATGTGCGATATCGCGGCGGCGTCTCCGTTCGACTGTCCGGTCTCAGTAGCGGGGGATGACAGCACAAGCTGGCGCTGTCGTTTCCGGAAAATGATCTCCAAAAACTGGCTGCGCAGTTGGAGTCGTTGCTGCTCCGTCTCCCACGGGATATTGATCGGGTCGCAACGAAAATGGTCGAGGATCTCAACCATATTCTTGGCGGACTCGGCCAGCCGAAGCTTGACTAGAGCAAAGCAATACGGCATCAGTCACGAACCACCAAGGACGAAATGCCCATCCACGTTTGCTACCCACCTCGCTCTTCCAGGGCAGCGAGCTCGCGGTCGTAGATCTCCTTTTCTTGCTTTTTGCGCGAACGCTCGCGGTCGAACTCGCGCTTCCATCGAGATTCTTGCTGCGCATTACGAGAGCGGAATATCTGGCGAAAGCCATCGTACGAAAAGAGCGTCTTCTTCCTGTCGGGCTTGCCAGGAGGCCCTCGGGCTGATGCATTGTTACTGCCTTGTGTCGGATCTCCGGCGCCGTCTTCGTTTGCTTCCGAAACGGCAGCCAACGACGAGCTTGAGGCGTGCTGCTGTTCCTCGCCAGCATCTTGCAGCGCGACTTGCTGTTCGAGGATCGCCTGCACCTTGGCCGCGTCGGCTTCCCCAAGCTGTACGTCCGAATGTTGGAGGAACTTGACGATCTGGGAAATGGTCATTTCGCCGCTTCCAGTGAATGCAACCTCGATCGTGTCCCACGACTTGAGGAGCCGCTTCTGCAGCTGGGTCTCGACAAACTGGTGCAGGTCCTTCAGCCGTTGTCTTCGCTTCATTCCTGGTAGAGATATACCTCCGGTCAGCTTTGGGCCACTGACGTAGTCACGGTGGTCGTCCGGAGTCGATCCTTCGTCTCTCTCGTCGTCATTGGTGCGAGCATCCATGCCTAGTTCTGGGTCGACACTAGTCATACTGCCAGTGCTCGCAAGTGAACGGAGCTCGGGGGAGCTTACGTCCTCATGAACCAAGTGGGAGGAGCGTATAGAGCCCGGATCCTGCGGCAGTGAGGCGGGAAGAGCGGTCAGAAATACGCTCTCGTCGAGCGAAGCCTCACGGGAGCAGCCAACTCCCAGCCCATCGCTTCGGAGCTCGTCTAGTTGCTGGTCGTCCCCTGGTTCCACCGCCTTGGCTTCACTTCGTTGCCACTGCGCCATGATCGAATCGATTGTCTGGTCGACCGTGCCAGCGCCGTCGTCGTCGTCCACCAAGTGCCACAGGCCGAACCGGTCGAGGTCTCTCCACAGCTTGGCGCGCAGCCGACTCCTCCTGTCACCCGGGAGCCCGTCCAGGCGGCGCGCGCTGTTCCTCCGCCTTAAGTGGAGTCTGCCCGACGCGTCAGTCCTGGGGACTGGCGAGAGCACGCTGGACCGCGCGCGCAGCACCGCCATCGGTCCCTTCAGGGGCACAACCGGCGACGCCGGCACCGCGTTCAGCCGGGACACGCTGGGCACCGCGAACCTGCCGCGCGGCGCTCCTCCGTCCGGGTCGCTCACCTGTTCCGCGCCGCCGGCCTTGTCACCGCGCATCACTCGGCTCTGCATCCTGGCCGCGACCGCGTGCGTCTCCGGCAGCAGCACCGGCAGGTCGAACCAGTTGGGGACCGGCAGCGACGTCCCACCGCCTCCGCCACCGCCGGATGGGTCCCCAGCGCCCACGCGCCGCGAGTGCGGGTAGAGCACCGCGCGCTGCCGGACACCGCCGCGGACATTGCCGCCGCCGCCGCCGCCACCGCCGCCCGCCGGCATCCGCCTGTCGCCGACTGTCTTGCGGTTTGTATCCGCCGCCGCGTCTCTTCCTGCTCCCGTCCGAGTTGAAGGTCAAGGCAACATATGAATGGATATTTGGGGTTTAGAATAATATATTCGCTAACATATATATGACTTGCTCGTTTCATACATTGTCTACCAAGAACTCACAAACAACATACCCCGGAGTTGTTGGCTCCGAGTGAGTACTGGACTCGACAAAACAACCTGCTCCCCCTTCTGGTGTGTTGCTCCGGTACTCCTCGGTGATTGGTTCAAATCGTCCAAAACCTGTGTTATCGATTTCCCTACGAAAATCGATCGATTACTGTGTGGCAGATTTGGGAGCGATTGCTAAGGTCGCTCTCAAATCCGATACCGTCCAGTGTGTCGGTAGGTTATATCGTAACCTCATATCATTTCAATGTGCTACATTGATGATGAAAGGCGAATCGTAGCATGTAGTCTACCTTGTCTATAGAATATAATACAATGTATGATATGATACAGGATTTCCTCCACAAGGTGGGCGTACTGTTTCGTCGAGTAGAGAATGCCCATGTCAAGAGCCCCCGCCAGTCATTTCGCAAGAAAGGCCGCAGCAGCAAGGTGAGCGTCGTCGCTGGGCGTCGGTCGGGGGGGGGGGGG
>JAADYB010000312.1:0-25821 GCA_023338075.1 Phytopythium litorale
ACCAGCTTGATTAAGCTGGGTTGCTCCGGATACTGCAGGTTTGCTCTTTTGTAAGGTGGAGTTGTCTTCACCGAAACATGCAGTATTTTACGTATTGGAATCTGGGCATCGTCATGACGGTCGTGGTGGTCGGCACGGCTGTTGTCAACATCTGGAGCACGCGGCACATGCAGGCGGCTGTGGTGACGCTCACCCGGTACGAGTCCCGTGTCGAGGTCTGGCGCCGCGCTGATATTAGCAACGGCGGTCACGACGGCGTCTGGACGACGATCGACTCGCGCGACCTCGTGCCCGGGGACCTTGTCCGCGTGCAGGAGAACTGGAGCCTGCCGTGCGACTTGGTCATCGTCAAGGGAGCGACCGTGTGCGACGAGTCCATGCTCACGGGCGAATCCATGCCGGTGCAGAAGTCGAGCTTGCCGGACGCTCACAACCTCCAAGACCCTGGCGTGTCGTCCAAGGCGTACGGCAAGAAGTACACGCTCTTCGCGGGTACGCGAGTGCTTGAGTCTGGCCGTGGCGATGAGATCCTGGCGGTGGTGCAGACCACCGGAGCGTACACGACCAAGGGCGAGCTTGTCCAGTCCATCCTGTTCCCCGTGCGCATGCGCTTCAAGTACGACGAGCACCTCAAGGCGCTGATCACGCTGCTGCTCATCTACGCGGTGATCGCGTGCTACCTCGGCATCAGTTTCCTGACCAGCAACGGCAAGCTGACCAACAAGATGACGGCCTTCTGCTATTGTATTTTCCTCATCACGGCGGTCGTGAGCCCGCTGCTCCCGGTCGTCATCACCGTGGGCCAAGTGAACGCCTCGAAGCGCCTCGCCTCGCGCGGCATCTTCTCTCTGAACGTCCAGCGCATCACGCTCTTCGGCAAAGTGCGGGTCTTCTGCTTCGACAAGACGGGCACGCTCACCAAGCAGGGTCTCGACTTCCTTGGCGTACAGCAAGTTCACAATGCAGACCGCAGCGTAGCTGTGGGCAATGGACACGTGACCACGGCGTCTTTCGACACGGATGTGGTCAACGACGTCTCTACGAGCGCGTCCGGCATCAACTCACTGCTCCAGTACGCTCTCGCGACGTGCCACTCGGTGAGCTCGCTCAACGGGTCTCTCGTGGGCAACGAAGTGGAGGTGCGCATGCTGGAAGCTACCGGCTGGTCGCTAGTCGAGAACCAGAGCGACGACAGCACCTCCAAGCCGACGTATGTCAAATCTCCCTCGTCGGTCGAGCTCGAGTTTGTCAAGCGCTTCGACTTTGACCACGCGCGCATGTCCATGAGTGTCGTGGTGCGCGACCGGGCGACGGGCAAACTCTTCGTCTTCTGCAAGGGCTCGTACGAGCGCTTACAGGAGCTCAGCCAACCGCAGAGCGTGCCTGCAGACTACTCGCGTGTTGCGGACGCCCATGCGCGCCAGGGATGCTACGTCCTGGGCGTCGCTGGCCGCGAGCTCCCGTCGGACTGGACTCCCGAGCAGGTGAACGCCTTTGTAGCGAACCGAGACGCGGTGGACAAGGGTCTGTCTTTGATGGGACTGCTGCTGTTCCGGAATGAGCTCAAGAGCGACACCCCGTCGGCCATCGCACAGCTCAAGGCTGGCGACATCCGCACTGTCATGATCACGGGCGACAACGCGCTCTGCGGCTGCTACATTGCTCGCTCGAGCGGCATGGTCGCCCCCGAGTCGCGCGTGCTGCTCGGCGAGTTGGTGGATGCTGACGATGCAGACAACAGTGTCGTGCGATCCTCGTTCGTGTCTACCAACTCGAAGAAGAAGGACGACGGTCGGCGACTCGTGTGGCGCGACGTGGACGACAACGATGCCGTCTTCAGCTTGGAGGAAGTCAAACAACTGGTGGCGACCAACGAAGACGTCGAGTTGGCCGTCACGGGTTCTGCGTTCGACTACTTGAAGGCCTCGTCGCACTTCACTAGCCGCTCCAAGGGCGAGAACGACGACAACTTGCTGTTCAAGATCCGCATCTTCAGCCGCATGACGCCGGACGGCAAGGTTGCGTGTGTCAAGCTGCACATGGCAGCGGGTGTGGTGACGGGAATGTGCGGCGACGGTGGCAACGACTGCGGCGCGCTGCGCATGGCACACGCTGGCGTGGCGCTCAGCGACGCCGAGGCGTCCGTGGTCTCGCCGTTCACGAGCAAGCCTAAGAGCATCGAGTCTGTGGTGGACCTCTGCCGCGAAGGCCGAGGCGCGCTCGCCACTTCGTTCGCGTCCGTCAAGTTCCTCATCATGTACGGCGTCATCGCGTCGACGCTGCGGTTGTTCCAGTGGTATCACGCCGTCATCATGTCCGAGTGGTGCTTCATCCTGGCCGACGGCGTGACGCTGGTGGGTCTGTCGTATGTCATCACGCTGTCGCGGCCGCTGCCGGAGCTCGGCAACCAACGCCCGACGTCGAGTCTCATCGGTCCGACGACGCTGACGTCCATCGTTGGCCAGGAGCTGATCAACATCGTCTTCTTGTTCAACGGCGTGCACATGCTGATCCGCGAGGACTGGTACTGCCCCTTCACGCCGGACAACGTCGACCTGGCCAAGTGGTGGCTGCTCTCGGACAACCACATGGCCACGGTGCTCTTCTTCACGGTTATCACTCAGCAGCACGTCGCGGCATGGGTCTTCAGCTTCGGCTCGCGCTTTCGCGCTCCCATTTGGCGCAACTACCTGCTCGTGGCGGTCTTCGTCGTCCTCGTGGTGCTCGACATCTACCTCATTCTGGGCGGCCCGAGCGACTTGACGGACCTGTTCCGCATCGCGAGCAGCACCAACGTTGTGGTGCTGCCGTACATCCCGATGCCTCTGTCGTTCCGCCTCAAGTACTTCGCGCTGCTGCTTGGCAACGTCGCGGCTGTCATTCTGTTCGAGTACGCCTTCGTGCTCGGCCCCGTGCGCGACTACCTCCGCCGTCGCTACCACAAGGACCAGTTCAGCCTGCGCAAGTAGTTGAGCCGGATCCAACGCAGTTGTGGTCGTCATCCATCGCCTCGCTTCTAAGCGCCTGACCTGTTTTATTCCCCTTTAAGCATTGACGTGAACGCATCTGCTGTCATCGCTGCGACCTTACTCTGCAATGCGGAATGGGATGCAGGTAAACGTCTGATCAAACACAACCAGAAAGCACTTGTCGCTTGATTCGCTAGACAGCATCCTCCTGGTCTTGCTCTTCGATCGTCCGCAAAGCAGAATACACTTCCTTGGCTGTCGGACGCTCCCGCGGGTCGCCACTCATGCAGCGGAGGCCGAGTGAACGAATTGCGCGAGGACAGTCTCGGTGGAAGGCTGGTCGGACGCGATCCTCACTCACTGCCATCGCCAAAATGGCGTTGGAGCCCATGATCCCCCCGCGGCTGCTTCGTCGGTGGCTCGCGAGGTCGTCGCCGTCTTCCTCGGCATCCTCTTGCACCGCCTCTCCGTCGCATGTACACATCCCGACCGCGAAGGGCTTGGCACACGTGTCGATCTCGCACAGCACCACGCCGAACGAGTAGATGTCGGCCTGCTGGTCGTACTTGTCGCCGCGGATGATCTCGGGGGCGATCCAAGCGACCGTGCCGACCTCGGCCGTCATCTGCATCGCCGTCTCCGAGCCACTCTTGACGCGGCTGGCGCCAAAGTCGCTGAGCTTGGCCACCCACGTCTTGCTCAGCAGCACATTCTGCGCCTTCAGGTCGCGGTGGATCACCGGATCGCTGAACGAATGAAGGTATAGAACTGCGTCCGAGACGTCGAGTGCAAAGGCGAGCTTGCTGCGGCCGTACCCTGCCGACTCGCGCGACGACCAGCACCAGCCTTCCCGATCTGGATCCATCAAACGCTGCCGCTCCAGGAACTGCGCGAGGTCGCCGTTCGGCATGTACTCGATCACCATCGACAGGTCGACGAGCGACGACCATGCGATGCCGCGGAACGCGACGATCTTGTCGTGCTTAAGCCGAGAGCACAGACGGATCTCCATCATGAACCGCTCAATGACCTGATGGTTCTTCTTCACCTTGTCCGGGTACATTTGCTTCAGCACGACGTGCTCGTTTGTCGACAGCAGCAGCGCGAGGTACACGATCCCCCCACCGCCCTTGGCGATTTCTTTCTGCCGATCAATGTCCGACTGAGCGATGCGAAGGTTCTCGAAGTCCGGGTCCTTCCTCACATCATCTGTAACGACGCCGCCGCGTCGAGACGACAGCTCAAACGCGCTGTCAACGCTGGCAGCACGCGAAGTCCCGCGAGAAGCAGCGGTCATCGGTGTAGACGACTCCACTCCCAGGGCGGTGAGCGCGACAGCAGAGTCTCGAAGCGTGTTGCCTCGCCTTCTTCCCTTTTCTTGCTCGCGTTGCTGCTCGTATCGCTTGCGCTTGCAGATCAGTAGGAGAATTAGCACGAAGACGACGCCTCCAATGCCAAAGAGCAACAGGAACGGCGTCATGATGTTCGTCACTGATACGGACGAGCTGCCGAAGCCGTACTTGGATCGGAAGACCGAGTCTGCAGGAGCACGAGACGAACAAATCACACAATCAGCAATGCGTTGCACACCTCCGCACGGACTTCTCAATGCGCTCCAGAGTACTACCTGGCAAGACGCAGACCGAGTACGACGAGTTGCCGATTACGACCTGGCGCTCTTCGGCTTTTGAGACGCAGGAGCGATTCAGCGCGACGCCGTCGACTTCGAACACCTCCAGAGCCGACAGCACAGCCTCGTCCGATTCGCGGATCTCAAAGTACGACAATGTGCTGCCGTTCAGTAGCCTTTGACGAAGCGTTCACACACGGAGTCAGCATCAAATGAGGCGAAGAGCGTGCAAAAGTAAGCAGTGAGAACGCACAAAGACTGCAAGTTGGCTGGGAACACAACACCCTGGATGGTAGCAACGCTGTTGCCAGTGAAGTCCCTGCACACAGTGTCCGCAGACACGGTAAGGGGTCATGTGGCAACACGAGCAATGAAAATTCACCACCTACATGAGGAACGGCCGGTTGCAGTCGCTGAAATCCAGTCCCTTGATCACTTGGACAGAGCAATTCCGGACAATGCTGGTGTTCGAGACAGAGTTCGATCAAGTCAGCCCTTTAACGACCAACACGTGCCACTATAGATTGACGCTCTGGCGTACAGCTGATGCAGGTCTGTCGGTGGTGAAAAGCCCTCGTAAGTCGAGATGGTTGACCCTGACAAGTCGCTGACAACGCACAAGCAGGCAACATAGCAGGGCAGAGTCGTCAGCAACGCGTTTGACAGACAGCTATGGGGCTCGTGGAATCCACCTTACATGGTCTGTGTCATATCCGAGAACGTTGACGCCGTCATGTTCCGCACGGTCACGTTGCGAGCGAAGAGGGTCTGCGGGCCGAACTTGGTTGGCGCTGAAAACGCCGTGATTGGGTTGTTGGACGCGTCTCTAAGCAGCATGTCGGGGAACTCATAACATCAGATAGAGAGCCTAAGGGTGGCTCGCACTCGAAAGGAAGACGTACAGCACTTGCAGCCTGCCCCACTGGGCCTGGAACTCGAGCTGCTCCAGTTGGTTTGAGCTCAGATTCCTGCACAAGACAAATCAGGCGACGTCGACATGAGCATGTTGGAGCGATCTCGACGCGGCTTGGCCACTCACAGCTGGGCCAGTCCACTGGGCACTTTGACGTCTGCTGCATCCGTGATGTCGTTCGAAGCGAGGTTCCTGTTCAGTCCAATGCAGCACGCCCTTGTGAAACCATGCCATCTGTGACGACGAAAGCAGAGGCGACTGCGCCTACAGAATGCTCAGGCCGCTGCTGCTGTTGACGCTGCTCAGATCGACAGCTTGGATCCCAAGCGACGCGACCTGCCCCGCATCCACGCTCTCCGCCGCGCACGTTGTGTCATCAGCGCTCCTACTCCCCGACTCGTCCGCTGAGGTGCCGCCATCTCCAGCGTCGTCGTCGTCAGCATCAGACGCCGCGGTGACGCAGTACACAGCAGCCGAGCCGTCCCCGCAGTCCCCAAGCAGCGTCCGCAGCTCGGGGCACGTGCGCGCCAGCGTCAGTGCCGCCGCCATCCCCCGCCCGCACTACCGCAACAGCCGAGGGCAAGAGAAGCTAGCCACGCCGCTTTGGGGCTCACCCACAGCCAGGAACAGCGCGCAGCCAGCCTGGAGGAAGCGTCGAGGGCAGACGCTCCGAGCAATTGCTATGCTGCGACTTGGTCTCCGGTGAGAATCCACTTTCCACCTGGATGGGTGAAGCCGCCTTGCACCCATGACCCAACATTGTGAAAATCACCCTCCCGAAAAAGAGAGCAGTCACATTATTTTGGGTCGACTGGTTGCATTCGATGTAGCCATGTTACCAAACGATCAACGCGGCTGCGACCTCACGACTCCAGCTGCTCACGACGGCGTTCAACTGCTGTCATGGCGAGCTCAACTACTGTAGCTACATGTTCAAGACGGGACTTGTGCTGCTGCGGATGTGGCTGCTGCTGCGTCGGCGTCATGCGCGGCGCTGGAGCTGTCGGAGAGAGAAGTGCAGCTCCATGGCGTTCGGTCGCTTGTCTGGGTCGTCGTCGAGGCAGCGCATGGCAATCTGGAGGAGGTCCGCGGGGCAGTCGTCGCGGAACTTGGGCTTCGCGATCACGGCGGCCGACATGGACTCGACGCTGATGCTGCGGGAGGATCGGCGCGACACCGGCTTCTTGCACCGATCCAGCTCGGAAAGGAGGACGCCGAACGAGAACACGTCTGCCTTCGCTGTGAACTCACCGCCACGGAGAACCTCGGGAGCCGCCCACGGAAGCGCATCCGCTGTGTGCACGGCGAAGCGATAGCCCAGGCCCATGAGCTTCGCCTCCCACTCCGCCCCGAGCAAGACGTTCTCCGCCTTCAGATTGCAATGGAAGACTGCGGGTGCAAAGCTGTGCAGATACACGAGCGCTTCGGACACTTGGATGGCCAGCGACAGCTTGGGCGGCGTCGCACTGGAAGTCTCGAACCACAGGAAGGACGACTTGGACGACTTCAAGATCGGTCTCTGCTCCCTGAGAATGGTATCCAAGCTGCCGCGCGGCATGTACTCCACGACGGACGACAGATCGTCCAGCCCTGCCCACATCAGTCCGTAAAAGGTCGTGATGTTCTTGTGGTCGAGCTTCGCGCATACTCGAATCTCGTCCATGAACGCAATCAGCCGGTCGTGGTCAGTTGCGTCGCGACGGATGATGAGTTGCTTCATCACCGCCATCTTGTCGCCAAAGTGGACAAGGTATGTCACGGCGAAGCTTCCGTGCGCGATGGTTCGAATCTGCATGATGTCGTTCGTGTCGATCCGCATGGATGCAAGCTCCGGATCGAACCGAACGTCGTTGTCCATCTCGGTCTGCGTCAGCTGGGTGCCAAGCGGCATTAGTGTCAATCGATGATCGGACACCTCCGTAATGTCTTGCTCGGCAGGTTTGTCGTCGTGCTTTCGCTGGCGCACGACATGAATGACGAGGAGAACCATCATCCAGACCCCCACAAGCGCACTGACGCCCACACTGAGCGCCAAGACGTGGCTTTCGCTCTGTTCCTCAGCTTCAGTGTCTATCGCAAAGCAAAGGGTGCGGCTTGTAAGCTATCTATCGCCACAGAAAATCAACTCCATCACGAAAGAAAGAAGAACCCACCTTGTGCGCTTGACGACTGCGATGTGAAGCTGCTGCCAAAGTAAGCGACGGAGTAATCGATATCTGTTCACACAACACAGCACAAACAACATTAGGAACCTCCACGAACGGTATATGCAAAACAGCACGCCATACCTGTGAAGACGCACACGTCGACACCGCCAGCAATACTCTTGACAGTCGCTTTGTCGCTTGAACAGTCCGGGCTGGACAACGAGTCTGCGTATACAGCCGATAAATTCGAGAGCAGCGAATAGTCGGACGCGCAAAGCTCGATGCGTTTGATGCTGTTGCCACGGAGGTCACTGCAGAAGCAACAAACGCCGATATGAGAGAGATTTCACGCGATCTCACATGCAAGATGAAGAAGAAGACGACGCACAGCGAGACGAGATTCTTGGGGAACACGATGCCAGCAACCTCTTCGAACCTGTTTGACGACAGGTCGCTGTGGGAGGAGCAATACGAGCTGAGAAGCACGATCATCATCCCATCGTCACAGACACAGAGACTCACATGGCTGTGATATCTGTCTCGGATAAATTCAGCGAAAACAAGGTGGTGGCCTTGTTGTGGCTTCCATTCCTGCAGTCAAAGATAAACATGTGAGGCCCCAACGTACAGGACTCTGAACCTGGCCAGAGTTCACTTACAAAACTTGGAGGTCACGCGGAGGCCTGAACCCCGTCCAGTCCGCCAAGTCGTTGTGTGACACATCGCTGTGCGTAACCACACAAAGTAACCATTAGAGCCGTCAAGTCAGGCACGATGCCTCAGCTGTCTTGCAAGCGACGTACAGCACTTGGACAGTCGACGCCAGGGTCAAGCTCGAGAACGACGCCAGTATGTTGTTGGCTGCAATAAGCTCCACCAAATACGTCGCGCTGGTATCGATGGACGTCAACGAGGCCGAGCTGCAATTTCTGTGATGGGACACAAGGACCAAATCGCGTCGCTTGGTCAGTTGTCAGATCAAACAAGAGCCCGACCTGCTGGCCAACTCACAGCGTCTCGAGGTATTGGTAGCTGCCGGGGAGCCGCAAACTCGAGAGCTCGTTCAGGGACACGTTTCTGTCGAGCAGTAGTCCATACATGAGAAAACAAGGGCATGAGAGCCGTGCCGATGCAATGGTCAACCACGGAGAGCGTACAGCTGCCTCAGCGTCGACGGAATCGTGACATTGGCGATACTGGTAATCGCGTTGCTTGACAAGTCGCTGGGAGCGCATATGGTCGGGTTAGTGACCGTGCTGCAGTGGGTGGGCCTTTCGATCGTGCAGCAGCAAGCGCAACGACGTACAGCGACGCAAGTGTGAGGTTCGCCCCGTCTCCTGCAAAGCCCGCGAGGGAGTTGGCGCTCAAGTCGCTGCAACAACGGCCCGCGTCAGTCAAGACCCCGCCGCCAGTCACAGCACACTACCGCGTACAGCGAGGTCCACGCGCTTCCAATGCTGTCGACCACCTGGATCCCATTGCCGCTAGCGTTCACCGCCGTCTCCACTGCCGCCGCAACCGCCGTGCCGTTCGCGCAGACCTGCACGCTCGCGTTGGCGGCCGAAGCCGACTGTTCTCCATCCGGCCCAGTCACGCACGCGCCCGCTGCCCCTAGCGTCGCCGGGTCGACGCAGTCCGCCGACAGCGTGCGCTCCGTCGGACAGGCGCCGAGCCCCGCCACGGACGCGCTAGCTGCGCTGGAGGCCGCCGAGCTGTCGCCCGACGCCGCGCGAACGCCATGCGGAGCTCGCGCCACGCGCACGTGCAGCTGGCCGGCGGCCGCGGGGCCCGCGAGCAGCGCCAGCGCCGCGGCGAGCACCGCAAGCGCGCGCATGTTCCGAGGCGGAGGCGTTCCGTGAGAGCGAATCGGGAAATGGAGGTGCTGGAAACATGAGATGTTGATATGTGATGGCTGCACCCAAATTCTGTTCTCCCGCTCTGAATAACCTCTCTCGATTTCATAATGTTTGACTACATATGTATTTGGAGCGTTCGTACCTACAAATGCGCGATTGAAGGCAAAATCGCTAGTATTCGGTACAAAAGCAAGCTTTCTCAGCAAAGTTGGGCGTAGCAACCTCTGCGCTGCGGAAAAGGTGACTTTCCATTTTTCAGGATCTGGTTTTCGTTCAAAATTCCCAAACAGCTCCGGCTGCTTCGACAATTGCATTTGAACCCTCAAAACTGGAACACATTTAAAATTAGAGGTATTGGACATGAGAGAGGCACGATTTCTGGCCCCAACAAGCCGATACTATCTTTGCATAACCTATAATAAATAATACTATACACAGTCATAATTGGTTATGTTTAAGAAAAGTTCACCTTTGTCTAGGTCCAATAACTCCACTTTTGGATATAGTTTGGATCGGCTTATCGGGATGGCTGCACCCAAACGCATAGTTCCGTGTGGACCACCCAAATCGCTTTTTTGGGTGCAGAAAACGCGATTTTTTGTTCAAGTGTGGGTGAACAGACACTATGCTGTTTGTGAGTTCTTGGAAGTGCTTTTTTTGGAGCGCCACGAAAATGGCATTGACACACTGGGGACGCGCGATCGGCTCGGGTTCCTGTGGCCTCGGCATGACAGCGGCCAACGGTCCGGCGCGGATGGAGACGCTGCAGCTACGCCACCAGCTGCTGTGCCCTGGCGTCTGCGCGCGGGCGGGCGCGTACGACACGAGGCGGCACCACGTGCTGGTCTTCGACGCGCGCAACCTCTCGCTGCGCCTGCTGTCTCTCCGGCGCGAGCTCAAGAGCGTCCCGCTGATCAGCGACGCCGCGTCCGACGGGGCCGACGCGGCTCAGGCGAGCCACCTGGAGCAGAACCGCCGGCTGCACGTCAAGCAGTTCGCGCAAAAGGTCAACAACAAGGTCCACGGCGGGCCACCCAGCAGTGCCTCGCCGAAGGATGGCGAGCGAGCGACTCCCAAGACGGTCGTGATGCTGACGTTGGCGTTCGCGGCGACGATTGATGCGTTCGTCTGCGTCTACGCTGTTAAAGCCACCGGGGGCAACGGAGGAAGGCCGAGGGAGACGTGCAACGTCGAGTTCATCGAGCCGGCGACGCTCGCGCGGCTCGCTTCCTACCCTGTCCCGCCGCCGTGGCGTCTATCGTGCGCGTTCTTTGACGCCAGCTCTTGTCGCCTAGTGCTGGCAATGGAGCAAACCGACCGCGCGATGGATAGAAACGACGCCGTCCACTTGGTTGATGTGCTCCAGGTTTCTCGGCGACCGATGCGAGCGCGAGAGCAAAACGACCCACAATCTTCTCCGGAGCCCGCGCGCAGGTCGACAATGCTGTGCATCGAGAAGATGAAGGCGCAGGCCCGGCATCACTCATCGCTATCGATGATCACAGGCTGCAAGGGTCTCTCACGATTCTTCGGACTCGTCGGACGCGAGCAAGGCAACGGCAAACAGGAGAGTGAAGAGCACAACCGTGTCATCTTGATGTGGCAACTAGAGGTCAACGACCTGCCGCAATACGTTGTGCTACGTCGCGTCATGCTCCAAGACCGCATCACAGCAATGGCGCTTTCGCCGTGCGACAACTGGTTGTTCACTGGCACCAGTCATGGCATTCTGCAGGTGTGGGACGTTTCGGGCAGAGCCCCATCGTTCGCGTGCGGCCAGCCATCATGCCAGACCGCTGCGGCCGCAAATACCTGTGCAGGTATTGCTGTCATTGAAGTTAGTGGTGTAACTCATGGTCAGTGTGAATCGGTCGAGGTCGTGATCATGACGTCAGAGACTGATGGCGGACCGGTGCGTCATTGGCAATTCGTCGCGACAACTACCGGAGATTCGGGTGATCGGGCTGCCGGTTCTTCCTCCTCACTCGAGCTGCTTGGACGATATGCCCCAGCCAAAGTTACTGCGAGTTCAGTCAAAGAGCCAAAACGTCAGAAAGCTCCATCCGACCGTGCACCGGTGACGATTCCGATATGCGTCAATGTCGACACCGGCACCAACATTGAGAACATGGTCCTCGTGCTCAGGGGCGACCTGGTCCACGTACTGAAGGTGCAGGCACAACTCGTGGAAGTGTGCGAGGGGACCGACTATGACAACATCGTCAGCATTCGGCAGTCAGCTCACAATGCAAACCAAAGCTTTCTCTGCCTGAGTCAATCCTACTCCAGCAGCATTCGCATCCTTACGGCTCCGGGTGATCAACGAAAGCAGTCTTTTCATCAGAGGCATTTGGCGATATCCCCATCTGACGGCTCGAACCGAATCACGGTGATGGAGACTGTGGAGCTGTCAAAGACTCAAGAGACACTCATTGTATGCGGCTGGACAAATGGCCAAGTCGAGGTCTATTCGCTGTCAAAGCACGAGCGCATTGGGCTTCTTCAAGACCAACACCTGAACGCCAGCATTACCGCTCTCACTGTGTGGGTTGATGCACTATCAACAATCGATGGCAGTGCCGGGTTGGCGCCGTTAGCTGGCGGGCGACATATGGAGAACAAAGAGCGATCAAGCAGGAGTGCGGTCATCATGTTCGTTGCTGTTGGCATCGAAGATGGCTCTATGTTTGGCTGGGAGGCGAAAGACTTCATAGCGTCATCCGGATCGAGCAGGCTGAACCCATCTCGGCTGATGCTGTCAGCCACCTCAAGTGTTCTTGCTGCCCATACGACTCACATCATCCAACTACAGCAGTGGATGCAGCAATCAGCAACTATGATCTGTTCTCTAGGCGCTGACGCTAGCGTCAAGTTGTGGAATATTCCTAGCCTGACAATGGTCGCATATCTGAACGCGACGCCGTCAGCTTCTGCTGCTATGATCCCATCATGCCTCGATCTGGTGTACCGGCGGCTTTCACCATCAGAGCCGGAACCTTTTATTGCCGTTGGATACGATGATGGAGCGCTTGCAGTATGGACCACGCGAAGCCACAAGCCAGCATTTGTTGAGATCCCAATTTCCGGCTCGCACGAGCGGCGCGTGACAAGGATATGCGGCCTTCAGACAGAGGACAGATCGACTTCAGTTTCTTTGACGACGCGCTTTCTTTCATCTTCCTTTGACATGACTGTTATCATGTGGGCGATCCTCGGGGAACGAGTAGAAGAGCTAAAGCATTTCGATGTCGGTGCTCCAGTAGTGGACTTCTGCGTCGTGGGACAGCACGTGTTTCTGGCGTTTGCGCACAAGATTTACATGCTGAGCCTTACTGGCACCGTTGGGCAGGCAAGTAACTCAATCAGTCAATCCAAACAGTCAGCGTGCCAGACAACAGCAGCGACGGCACCCCAAATGGACAACAAGCAAACGAGAGACGGTAAAAATCATCGACTATCTACACCACAAGATTCTCGACCACCGCATGCACAAGAGCAATTGTCGGTCAGCATCCCGAGTGCTTCTCGGCGGGGAAACCCAACCAGTCAACCAGCGCAGCTAAATCGTGGGGATGAAGTCGGCACTGACATAACCTCGTCGTTGAATCCATTGGTTGGATGGGCGAGCGAGACAGCTTCGGAGATTGAAGCGAGTGGCATGGACCAGCGCGAAGCTATACGAGCCAAATTGATGGAGTTCATCGACCGAACAGGCTCAAAGGGGGTTGTCTTTGCAGAATCACTGGCAAACTTTGCTGCCAGCTTGAGTGCAGTGACATCTTTGCCAAGAAAGCGACTGCGCGCTGCGCTGCTCGACAGAGTACGCCAACCGCATCGGAGGTCTAGGGATCTGTTAGACGCAGAGGAGGCCCTCGAGGTCGTGCTTTACGTGCTTTCACCCTCAACAAGTTCAGCCGATCCGTCAATCCCAAATCCTCAAGCGTCAGCCAACGCAGAGAAGCGAAAGAGCAAAGCGGTACCCAGGCGTACGACAGTCACAAAGCCATCGCGCAGGGCGGTCATTTCGTACAACAGCATGGGTGAAAAGAGCATTCGATGGGTGGAAGTGGAGGCGCCGGAGTCGAAGCCACAGGCTGCACGTGTAGATCCTGATACTCTGCGCCACGAGCTATCGTCTGCAGGTGAAGAAATTGTTTCGCCACACTCACGGGAACTGGCGACACCAAACACCGGCTCCGTGTCCCCATTCACTTCTGCTGCCGATGACATTGAGGCTGACATAACAGAGATCGCGCGCTCGGTTAAATTCCAAGACGAATGGGCTGACACCTCACGGTCGACAACTCGAGCAAGATCGCAGCGAAAGAAATCGGTGGCAGAGTGTCTTGGAGCAAGACGTTCCGTCATATCTTTTGTCGGAGAACCGCTGGTGCAGCACCTCAAGCTATCAGTCGGTTTCCGCCCGTTCTGGTCACCCGATCACTGCTGGTGCTACCCCGCATCACCTCTAATCGTGATCGATTCCAGCAGCATCGTAGACGGAGAAGCAGAGAGATCGAGACGCTGCAGCAGCTGCAGCAAGCGAATACATACTCTAGAACTATCCGCGGCGGGATATCGACCGAACTTCTCAGTCCGAGCAATTCTCGAGATCATCGGCGATGTGTACACCAAGCTCGGTAGTACCGCACACGCTCAACTGTTCAAGAAGGCGGCATCGAAGGACGCTGCGAGCTCAAACTCCGAACCCGTCACCGTATTCGGGGCACTCATCGCTGTCATGAAAAGCCGATACGGAATGCAGGGCGTTGTGGAGCTCAAGGTGAAGCAGTTTCTCGTGTCCATGTGCCACTTCACGCGTGCTGTCGACGCGATCGCTGTCTTCGGGGAGTTCCTCGCGATGCACGCGAGGAACGATCAGGCATTGGACGAGCACGTCCCGCACGAGCTGGTAGCGCTTTGTGTGTGTTGCTACTCGTGGCTTTACTCGCGACAGATGGTCGTGTCTGGTAATTCTGTCGTCGGGAAAGGCTCGCGCGACTCTCGGCACGACATTTCTCGAGCGTGTGATACAAGTTGCGGCCGAGATCATTGGCAGTTCGTTCCGATCTCGTGTGCACTACTTTGCGCTCAAGACAACCTCATGTATCCGCTGGTGAACCCCAGCTTCCTCCGCAATATCTTGATGTTCATGAACGAGTATGCCCAAGACGCTCGGTGGTTACCAGCAATTGCTCTCGACGGTGACAATGAACCATCAAGTGTGGAGGAAGAACCACATCGTTTATCCGCAGTGTCGACCCGCTGGATCGAAGTGCATCGCTTCTTGAGGCTGATTGTGGGTGAGTGGAGACAGCAAAACGAAACGTTTCGTGCTGCTGAGCGCGTACTCTTCCTCCAGTGCAGTGATTGGGCAGACGTTGACCCGGAGATTGTCGAGAAACTGCGGCTGATACTCAGCTGCCTTGTCTTCTACGACCACGACCGCGTCGGCGTCATGACCGTCGCCGATTTCCAAAACATTCTACGACGGCTACGGTACCTGTGGCCAAACGAGCACATGACCGAGGCAGAAGCAGCAGAGACGACTGAAGTGTCCATCACGTTCGAGAACGCTGTTCGAGCTGCGTGTGCTCGTTTTGCTGACAGAAACCGCGACGGCCAGCTGTGCTACCTCGACTTCTGGGCTATGTTATATGTGGTGGGCATGAGGACGCGGAGCATGATCAAGTTCCGCGAAATCCCGTCGTTCTGTCGCGACTACAAGCTTGAAGTTGCCCCGCAGCTGTCTGAAGTATTGCTGACCTTCATGGACCAATCATGCACGGTACTACTACCGCAGGGACTACTCATGGGGAAGAGCTCGTTCGATCAGAAAGCGACTCGGCAACACGTCAGGCGAGTCGCTGGTCTTCACGACGGAACGTTCGACCTCAGCAGGACGCTAAAGGTATCAATATCGGCGACCACATTGATCGCATCAGCCAAGACATCAGGCTCGGCGTCCCGGGACGAGCTGTTTGTCGAGCCCTCAGCTCTGTTCTTGCACCAAAGTGCGAGTGTATCTGCAGTCGACCGGTTTCGACCAGTCTCAAGGGAAATACCGGACAACCCTGTGCGCTACCAAGATGAAGCCCGCAACGAGATGAGGAGTGGCTTGCAGAAGAAGGAGCCAGCATTGCTGCGAGTGTCATCGCTAGATATTGAAGGCACTCGGACACTATTGCCGCGAGAGCTCGAGAATCAACTGCCAGAGTCAACCGGCAATTGGCACGAGCAAGTGCCCAAGCGCGTGTCGATTGCACAAAGAATCTCGCAGCCCAGTTCTGGGGACTCTTCCGAAGGCCACGATCACTTGTACATTCAGTTTCATGACGTTCCCCCAAGGAGGATTCGACCACGCCGTCCAAATGCTATTCCCTTCGCGATTGAGGAATCCAACGATGGCGCATCGATTGACACAGATGAAAGAGTCATGGATGACCAATTACTTGACCTTCCGACAATCGACGACGTGGCCATAATTGCTACTGGAGTTGATACAGAGGCTGACGAATTTGAAGATCGTGCGGATGATGAAGATTCCGACGAGATTGAAAATGTATCACCCGAGTCAACTCCTCCCACCTCCAGCCGCCACGATCTCGAGATGCAAGAGATTGAGACCCACAGCGTGCATCTCGACTCGGCTAGTGATCGCCCGCATCTCCAACGCCGACGAAGCAACACGACCATTGTGCGGGTGCCATCCGTCGGAAAGGAAATGTCGTCGCTGTCATCATTTCCGAGCATTACCACTGCCCCTTCACCGGTAATTCTTGCACGCGAACTGAGTCCACCACGAACCCACCGATCGGCATCGATGACTGCCGTTGCCATCCACAGAAGGCTAGAGAAGTCGCAGTCAAGTGATGCAGCGGGACTGCGTTCCCCTGTGCCTCCTGAATCGCTTCCAAAGTCCACCGCCCGTGAAGTAGCCTCGGATCTTCCAGCTGACGGCACAGACGTGACAGGCACTACTAATGACAGCGAGTCGCAGCCGTTTCTTGCTGCTGTTCTCGCTAATGATGCGCCAGAAGGGGGGCCTGAACTTGTCCCCATTGCCATCATTGACGAAGGAGAGAACCAGCATGGCGAACCCAGAACCCAAAGCGAATCAAACATTGATGACGATGACGACAAGTCAGCTGCTGAAGGCGATCGAGAAGACCAAGAGGAGGCGAATAGTGTGCCTCATGAATTCGTGATCGATGAAGCAAAAAGCGGAATCCAGATGAGTGACCAGGATTCCGATGCTGGCGTAACAAATGATGATGCGGATACTGTGGTCCGCAAACCTGACGGTCCACAAGTGGCCAACTCGGTTGCACCGAGTTCGCCGATTGAAAGCACACCAAGGATAGATACCATTTTGGCTGATGGTGGCATGTCAACTTCATCGGATGCAGCAACAAGCCCACCGTCAATTGCTTTGGATGTTCCGGTTGATACCCCAACGGATGTGGAAGCGAGAAGCGAGGCATCTATGCTATCATCAACCTCGGACTCGACGAGCGGTTCTTTACTTGCTTCTCTTGCAGCAAGCGAGCAAGATGACCTTGCAAAAGAGGGCCCAGCAACTACAGTATTACCGCAGACAAGCCCCAAACTGACCAAACTCCGACTTTCGGAGCCCGTGGATTCGTTGGACCCTGTCGGACTCGCACCTGATAAGGAAACCGAAGATGTCGTTGCAAGCGAAATGCCAGATCGACCATCTACAGCCCAGTCACTCCACTCGTTCCGGTTCTCCCAGCAGCCGAACTTTCGATCTGGGGCTCAAGCCTTCAACAATCCGTTCCGAGCGGCGCAGTGGAGCCCGCGAAACGATTCCGGCAGCGAGTCTGAAGACGATGAAGGCGACGACAAAGTGGCAAAAGAACGACCCTTCATCCGTGATATTGACGGAGAGGATGGCGATCAAGACAACGACAACGTCCACGATATGGAGTTGAGGCTGTCCGAGACAGGTCGACGACGAGTCCGTCCGCCGCCGCACATAAAGCGTCAGCTCTCGTTGTCTCGACTATCTTCCCCGGGGCATACTGGGGCAACAGGAAACGGTGGCAACGATGACGGCACGGTTGGCGACGAAGAAGGCAGCTATGATAAACCCACTTCGCAGCAGAAACTGCGTCACCGGCTCAGCAATTTAGACGAGCGTGCGCTTTACGGTGGAAACAACGAGTTTAATGACCTCGGTGAAGCGATTTCGCTCAGCCCTGACGCAGAGGCGATGATCCAGCGCAAGTGGGCGACGCTTTTCAAAGAGGCTGAAGTCGCCATGTTTTCGCCGCTTAAGCAGGCACTCGAGAAGAAGCTAGAGGAGCAACGGCTTGCTGATGAGGCTCAGAGCCAACTGCGCAAGAAACGGCAAGATGAAGCCGAGCGCGACGCACTGCGACTGCGATCGGGAGCGGCCACATCACTCACTGAACTTTCCATAGTTTCACCTTCCGGAAGCTCTCCCAACTTTCGGCAAGAGCGGGCGAGACGAGAGAGCTGCAACCAGCTGCACATCGAGCTCGGATTCGGCGAGAATATTCGAGGTGAATGTCGCGAGACGTCGGACGTTCAGTACTTTCACTTTCACCACAACGAAGACGACCAAACAGGCTCGATCATCACACTGGTACTCCACGTAATCGCTGGAGATGCAGACGTGTACTTGTCGACCAATACCCTCGTGCCCAGCACGACTGACTACACGTGGCGATCAATGCGAAGCAGCGCAGCCAGTAGACTCGGTGCCATCGAGCTTTCTCCTGGTTCTTCATCTCCAGTTGCCAATGGCGACACCCGCCGGCTTGTGCTATACCCACACGACTTGGTGAAGGCATGGTCCCTTGCTGTCCCAAGTGGTTCTAGCGCCGAGGATCGCAAGCGACTCTCCTTCTACGTGTCGGTGATCGCAAGCGCGCCAAACACTTTGTTCTCCATCTCCGTCATGTGCTCGGGGCAAAAGACAGAGCCCTCACGGGCGATGCAAGCTGTTGACTACTTCATCGACCGTTTCAATTCGTTCGTGCAGTCGTATGGAGGTGGCAGCACCAGTGACCGATCTAGCTCCCGTGCGGATCAGTCCAGGCTGTCGAAGCTTGCAGAATTTGAGCCTCGACTTCGACCCGAGTCGAAGCAGGAATTCATGAAGCGCATCAAATCTGTGACCGAGCATCGAAGCCGGCAGAGTGTAGGTGCGAATGAGAGTATCGAAGCAGTTGATGAAGGCTCAGTCACTGCGGTCGCGTCGGATGTTTCTACAGTGATGGTTGAGCCTGATGTGGAGTCGTTCCAGCATCTGCTAGAGGTGCTTGGCGACAAGCAAAGGAGCAAAAGCGGACGGCAGCAGATCTTCAAAAGGCGGTCATCGTTCATGCTCGAGGGTCCAAGTGATGAACAGCGCGAGTTGCTTCAAGACGAGGAAGCTCGCCTTCAGCACCAAGTATCTTCACATAACGTTGGCCCCGACGCCGGTGATACACAGTCGCTGTTCAAAAACAGCAAGACAAAAGCTAGACACCAGCTTGGAGGTGCACGAGCGCGCGCGCTTTCGCAGCGATTATCCCCGCTCAAGCACAACCAGTCGACCTCTGCACTGGCATCCAACTCGCGCGCTGTAAGCTTGCAAGTGGCCAAATTTGCGCCTCGGCCGGTCGCGTACAGTCTGAGCAAGCTGGAGCCGACATCATCTATGACTTCGTCATCATCGCAGCCACTTCTCGCCGTGGCAACACGAGCAACACAGCGCTTTCCTCCGTCGGCTCAATCAAACGGAAGTCAATTATGATATGACAAGAGGAGAGAGCGACGCAGCATCGCGATGGACAGTCAAAACTATCAGTGTCGCTGTAATCACAACAAGCTTGCGCAGTTTAAGGCCAGACGCAATCTTCTAGCTAGTCGGAGATCCGCGTGGAGATCTCGAGCCCGTCCTTCGTGTTCTCGTTGTATTCCAGATGCGATTCGCGCAGCTTGGACGAGAACTTGGGGTGGTCGCGCACGTACTCGAGGTAGCCGGGGGCACCAGGCATGATGATGTTGTCAGCGATGACCACCGAACCCTGAGTATAAAGGTCACCATCAATAAGCAAGGCGTCCCGATTTGGTATTGCAACACTCGGTCAGCCGTACCTTTCGGAGCCAGCCTCCTTCTTCAATGCGCTTCAGATCCGTCAGGTACTCGGATCCACGGTGGTCGATGAAGAGTGCCTGGATGCCGTCAAACCAGAACGTGATATGATCAATTGATGTCGCGCATACCATTTTCGTGTGGGAATCAAGACTCGTACATCGATATGGTCGACTTTGAACTCGCGCAGCTTCGTGTAAGTGTCCGCAAAGGGTCCGACGATGAACGTGACGACGTCACCGAGGCCTGCGAATGCGACCATCTAGCCCGCAAACGCATTCCCATGTCAGCGAAGGTGTGAAGCATCAAGTTGGTGATGAACATACTTGCGACGCGATATCGGCGAACCCAGGGCCGATCTCGAACGAGTAGTAGCGCACGTCTGGGCCGGAGACTTCCCGCATCTTGCTGGCGAATCGGACAGCCGAGTACCCCGCAAGGGCTCCAATCTCCACCATGATCTGCGTTGATGTCATTCAGCAATTCCCCATCTCAATTCGGATGGCCAGTGAGCCACTTTACCTCGGGCTTGGCGGCAGCGATCTCTTCCTCGACGATGTCGCCCTTGGCGTCGCCCACGTTCATGAGGAAGTTGACGCGGGAGAAGTCGTCGATCGCGTGCCAGACGGAGCTCGCATCGCCCTGAACCGCGTTTCCCCGCACGTACTCGAGGCACTCGCGGCATCTGAGGCGACAAGAGCGTCAGAGATGCAGCCGCGTGAACCCATCCTTCGCCCTCACTCGCCTGCTCTCGAACTGCTGCTGTCGAGGGGACGCCATAGTCACTTGTTCGTTGCTGTTGGTGTGCGTGGGATCTCGGATCGCTCCTGGCCCTGGGAATTCGCGAATGACGAGGCCAACCGGACGCCCATTGATGTGCTATGCAGGACGAGGTCCACACAGGGCGTATTCAAAATCAAAATGTGTTGACGCGCGTTACAGACGGAATGATTGCTCCAGAGTGATTTCCTTGTTCAGCTCGAAATCAAATCTTGTATATTGGCCAATCCTGGCATTGATCGAGGTAATTTCAACCAATAAAAAGCATATCCAGGTTCTCCGTTCCGATCACCAACGTGGGTGATCGTGGCGGTGCACTCGAACACCACCGCAGGTGCCAAGGCGACAATCGATCAATGCACATGTATTCGCTGTAGCGTTGTCGCCGACGTCTCGCCAACACTGGCCGAAAAAGTGTCTGCCGTTCATTCGGCGCATCCGCTGAACCTCGGAGGCGATCCTAGCGCTCCGGCGCATTCCGAATGCGCCTAGTGCCTTCCCAGTGGCACAGCGAAGACTCTAGCACCAAATCTTTGATCACTCGGACTCATGGGCACTAATCATGCACTGGCGAGGACAGGCTCCGGACGCGCTGCGCCAGGACGCCACGAGTTCCCACATTCGTGTTGAGCCTCAGGCGCGCGCCATTCGCAACTGGCAGACACCACTCTCCTCGACACACCACTGAGCGCGCTCATATTGGTGGCACCATGCGATGCCCGCAACTGTGCAAATCAAACGCGTCCGATGGATTCTGCTCATTATCGTCCGAGCCACTTCAACTTGAAGATCCTTTTGATTGGTTTAGAAAATATAATGACACTTCACAATGGATTGATTGGTCAAAATGATATCTCTGGCGTCAACCCACATCAGGAGCACCAAACCGAGGCCAATTTCCGATGGAGGCGGCGGCGCTCGAGGTCGCGGGCCAAGTGCTGCGCTCCGGGGCGCTCGCTGGGCTGCTGAGCACGGAGCCCGACGACGGCGGGGCGTTCGCCCGAGACGCGACCGCCCTGTCGCTGGTCGTGCACTTGTCGCTGCTCCCTCGCACGCAGTCGTTCCTTCCCAAGGCGCGGCGCGCGTTGGACGCGCTGGCGGTGCTGGCGCGCGTCTCGCACTCGCTCGGCGCCTTCCCGCTCGTCAAGCGCGCGTTCTGGGGCCGAGTGCTGGACCACCCGGCAGAGTCGCGGCCGCTGCTGGTGAGCGGCAAGGAGACACGCTTCACTGGCTCGCTTCGGTTCGAAGACCCGTCGTTCCCGAGACTGGTCGTCGCTTTCGACGGTGGCGGGATGCCGCTGGAGCTGGCGCAGTTCATCGCGGACTTACAACTCAAGGGCGTCTCAGGCTCCGACTTGGCGGGGACGAACCGGGTGCCGCGGAGCCAAGGTCGCAAGAGCCATGTCGTGCCCGTGACGCTCCGGATCCACAGCGGGGACCTGAAGGCCGAGGACTTTGGCCGGCTGGAGGTGGTACTACAGCCTCTTGTGTCGACGACTATGGACCAAGCGTGCGACCAAGGCGGTGACAGTCCAGTCTTTAGAGTCACGGGGCTCGATCTCACCGACAACGTGCTTGACGAGGCGGGCATGGTCGCGCTGACCCGCGTCGTCCGCAAGCTTCAGCGACCGCTTGACACGCTGGTACTCAGCAACATGATATCGGGGAGTGAGCGGGAAAGCGAAGCGCGATCCTTCCGAGCGCTGATCCGGGCCGTAACGGGCATCACGGGAAGCGGTGGAGCGTCTCGATGCGGAGTTCGCTGCCTCTCGCTGGCTCGCAACTCGCTTCGCGTGCACCACTTCGCAGCGTTGTGCTCAGCGTTGTTGGCTCCAGAGTGCGTCGTCGAGGAGCTCTCGCTAGCGTACACGCTTGGGATTATGTCTCCTGATGAGCGAGTGGTAGCGTGGCGTTGGCTCGCGGTGGGATTGAGTCGGTGCGATCTCGGTGATGTCGTCTCCCATCGAGTTCCGCTTCGCCGCGTCGACCTTTCGAACAACCCTCTTCGGCCCGACGTCATCCCAATATGGGAGTCGACGCTTGAATTTCCTGCGGAGCAACTATCGAGGCAGCACGACTTGGCAACTCTAGCGACACATTGCCGGCTGCGACCGCATCACGCTCGGCTGTACAAGTCACCTGTCCGCGACGAGGATCGCTCGATGTACATCACGGAGATTGCAGACGAGTACTCCAAGCTCAAGGAGGAGTTCGAGGTGAAACTTGAAGTGCTCGGTGTGCGGGGCGATGGTTGGGTTCATGTGATTGTCCCGGCGTTCGGGCTCGCTTGGGCGCCTCCAACCGCTGTGCAGCTCGAAGGCTTCACGTATGATGCCAGTCGAGCGATTCGGCGGCCGATTGTACGAGAACTTGATCTCAACCGCATGCACTCGCTAAGAAGCACGACTGCTGCCGTGCCAGCATTTGTCAAGAGCTTCGGTCCAGTTCTCGAGTCACTGTCGATTCGCTGGACCTTCGGTCGAACCGAAGTAGACTTGGGGGTTATCGTGACGCATTGCCCGAACTTGCAGCGGTTCGACATGGAGGGAAGCGGCTTGTACGACTGGGGTCCGTTGTTCCGTGCGCTAGACGGGCCGCTCGGCCGGTCGCTGCGGTCGCTCAACATGTGCGGGAACCCCATCAGCATGTCATCTGCCGGTCGAATCACGTCGGCATTGCGACGCCCTGGTGTCGTCTTAGAAGAGCTTCGCGTGCGAGACACGTTCATCGGCACAAATGGTCTCGAGGATATTGCAAAAGCGCTGCGCGTGAACAAGCAGCTGCGACTACTGGAGCTGCCATTGCCGATCGACGACAACGAAGGACTCAATGGTATATACGCAGATCGCACGCGTGTCTACTCGCAGCTCAAGCGAGCCTTCCACGATGAACTGCTTGGAGCGGCGCCGGTCCCCATGCAGTGCAAGCTGGCGTTCCTCAGCGTGATGCGTTCGCGAGACGAGCTCGCGCAACTGGATGCGCAAGTCGTCAGTTTGATCTTCGAGATGGCCGCTACCGAAGTGCGACGCAGCATCGTGTGGCTGGAGCAGCGAGACCCCCCGCGCAGTTCGGAGGGGCAGCTGAGGGAATCCGGCGGGTACACGAGTTTTCGATCGAGTGGAACTCGCGAGCTCTAGGAGAGTGTTGCAGGTCCAAACGCGGGGTTGGCGCAGAGAACAAGGTGTTGCTCAAGGATGGAGGAGGTTCAGCTATCATCTCGTTGTCGACTTTCTCCCCACTGATGATGTGTGATGTCCGTGAAGCATGCTGGAGTAAAGAGACTGAAGATTCCGGATGAAATTCAAATGTACCTCTGTTGGTGCCCCACGCACTCATCAAACTTACTTGGACGACCAACGCGCGAGCAGTGACTGGCACTGACCTACTGAGGTCAGCTTTGGTCACTCGAACACTTTGCCGATGCCTGCACTAGTTCTTTACCTTTGCGCCGTAGACAGACACCTCGACGCCGTCTAGCTCGTCCGTGTACTCGACGACAGACTCGTGCAGCACGGACACGAAGTTCGGGTGATTGCGCACGTAGTCCAGGTAGTCCGTGACGCCCGCGATGATGACATTGTCCGCAACAACGACAGATCCCTGCGAGGAAAAAGAGAAGCTTTTGTTAGCAATGAAGGCATAGCTATCGCCACAGATCTTGAAGCATACCGATCGAAGCAGACCCGCGTCCTCGACCCGCTTCAGGTCGGCCAGGTAGATGTCCTTGTGGTGGTCGATGAAGAGGAACTACACCAGTATCTCCGCATTAGCGCTGTCAATCATATACCTGCATCCCCACTTCAGCTGCTTCACGCACATCAATGTGGTCGACGCCGAGAGACTCGCGCAGCGCCGTGTACGTCGTCTCGAATGCGCCGACCGTGATCGTCACCACGTCCTCCAGCCCAGCCAGCTTGACCATCTTCAGCCACATCAGAGGCGAAGGGCAATGTCAGCACTGAACAGATGCTCCACCGCCATTGCTGTATGGCGAACCTCAGTGGCGATACCGGCGAAGACCGGGCTGAACTCGAACGAGTAGTAGTGCGCCGACGCCCCCGACACCTCGCGCAGCTTGCTCGCGAACCGGACGGCGCTGTATCCACAGAAGCCGCCGATCTCCACCATCACCTGCCGTGCGTCCCAAGCAACAGTCAGTCAGGCTAGCGGCGACATAGCCACTACAATGACGCGTCTTGTGCATCTGCACGAACCTGCGGCTTGGCCTTGGCGATCTCGGCGTCCACGATCTCGCCCTTGACGTCGCCAACGTTCATCATCCAGTTCTGGTACGCGAACTCGTCAAAGAACTTGACCACAGAGCTCGCGTCTCCTTCCGTCGCGCGCGCGCGCACGTACTCGAGGCACTCGGCGCCGCTGCAGTCCCCCAAGTCACACGCTCCATCGTCAGTGACCTCAACTCTACGGCCCTTGAGCATCCAGTCCATTGCTCTAGAACCCACCGGCGCTCCATGTGCCCCGGGCCCTCGGGCGGCGGTGGCGGCATGCGACGGGGCTGGCTCATGCTCGAGTCGATGGCAGAGGCAGCAGCGGAGATTGGCGCTTGGACTCGGACGAGGGAAGAGAGCGAATGGGATCACGTCGCGCATGCTCATCAGCGATCGGCATTCCGAGAGGATCCTCGATGAGTGGCATCGAGAGTGACGTGTCATTTAAGCGAGAGGGCAACTAATTCCTTTTTCCTCCAATCAGCGTGTTGAAATACGGATGTGAACCGAACTACGAGCCAATCAGAGAGCGCGTACAAGTTGAAGCAGTCAACCGCGAGTTTGCCGTTGCCCAGCACCTTGATACAAACAAGGAGTCCATGCCTGGTGTTGCATGGCCACTTGTGTCGGCATCGCGACGGTGGACCAGCATCCAAGCTCAGAGCACCTCGTTTTTCTGTAGAGGCTGCTTTGTCTTTGGTAACCTCGCCTTCTCTTGGGAAAGTGAGATGCGTGCTCCTCTCGCGGCAGGTTCAAACTTGACGACACACTGCAGCACACACACACAAGCGGTGTTCTCTTTCACGGTGGCGCGACTGGTAAGCCTTGAGGGGGCAACGCCGAGTCACCTTTATCATCGTGTTACAGCACTCACTTATCGCTTCCAAAACATGAGCCTGCGTCGCCTCTCGCCTGCCGCGAGCTCAAAGATACTTCGGACGATCCCAACGTCCAGCGGAACCACATCGTCTTGATTCGCCAGCACGCTGAGGAACGCGAGCTTGCAGCGCAGCGGCACGGGCGTCACGCCCAACAGTTCGCCTTGGAACGAGTCCTGGAGTGAGGAGCACAGGTCTGCGTACTCCTCGTCAGACGCCTCGAAGTTGACCGCCGGCAGCTCCAGCACACGCAGGCGCTTGTTTACTTGCAGAACTCGCTCCATGCTCGC